>JBBBDQ010001944.1:0-290000 GCA_037127315.1 Ascarosepion bandense | reverse complement strand
CAGTGACTTGACCTAAAGAGGTGTGAGTTCAATACCTGGCTACAGCAGTCGTGAACAAATAACATAAAGAGCTGATTGAAAAATAGACAATTAC
Source organism: Ascarosepion bandense (assembly GCA_037127315.1). Classification (NCBI taxonomy): domain Eukaryota; kingdom Metazoa; phylum Mollusca; class Cephalopoda; order Sepiida; family Sepiidae; genus Ascarosepion; species Ascarosepion bandense. The sequence continues at coordinate 289,906 of JBBBDQ010001944.1, read as the reverse complement.
ATGGCATCTGGTAGTGACATCGCACATTGAATGAGAATGATATACACCAGTGATCAAAATAAAGGTTTCAGTTCAAAATTCCTGAAGAAGATCGGAGCGTACAAAGGCTGAAATGTCATAAACATGGAAATAAAGACGAGGAGAACATTACGAACGGTGTGAATAATATCAACACTTCCTCATCTCAGAAGTATAGACAAATAATGTCCATCTAATTAACTTTAAAAATTTACCTAATATCTAATAAGCTTTATAAATTTACCTGCAAACATTTTTATCAGAAAATGTTTAGAATGTATTATGCTTAAAAAAATGTAGGATAGCTTCATGACTTAAAAATAGATTTGACACTAACGAGAAATCGGAGAGGTGAGTTCGAATTCAAGTTAAATTCGTTGCATTCACTTACGCACAAATACCCTTCGGAAAGATATTAATCCGCATCTTCCATTCAGCTATGGGTTTTAATAGCACGACAGATTGGGTTCTATAGCCTTGGTTGGCCACCAGTCTGCTACAGAAAGTAATGACAACCTACTGCGGGAAAATTTCTGCTCAGTCTCTTTCGAGATATCAACGTCCAAGTGTGTATCAGGTATGGCACTTAACTGATTGATTCCATTTAATACTCACTTCTTTGTGACTGAAATATTGTTTATATATGCAAGTTTGCCGCATTGTACTAGCAGCTACTGATTTAGAATTAATTTGAAAACAGGGCTATGGAAGTTTGAATTAATATTCACCTTTTTATTAATCCAAGTAGAGCTTTCTGAATTCCAAATGAAACCCCTCAACAGAATCAAGTATACAAAAAAAAATCTTGTTGTTCAGTCAGTTAAGTGCCATACGTGATACACGCTTTGGGCGATCATGTCTCGAAAGAAACATGACTGACTAGGCAGAAGATTATCCTGCAGTAGGTTGCCATTGGTTCATTGGTCATTGGTCATTGGTTTCATATGGAACCCAATCTGTTCTATTATTTAACCCATAACTGGAGGAAAGAGACGGATTATACCTTTCACAAGCGTATTTGTGAGTAAGTGAATGCAAGGAATTCAACTGGAATTCGAACTCAGTAGCCGATCTCTCGTTCTGAGTCGATACCCACTATAAAAAAAAAGTATCTCAATTGAGAGAATTCTTAAGCAGTGTTTTTTTTTAAGAATCTCATTTATCAAATTAATTCTTAGGCTGTCTGTTTGAATGGATAAATTTTTAAAGAATGGGTTTAACATAGATATTAAAATAGTCAATCACTTAAGTACCATACGCGATACACGCTTTGGGCGATCATTTCTCGAAAGAAACATGACTGACTAGGCAGAAGCTTTTACCGCAGTTGGTTGCCATTGCTTTCTGTGGTAGACTGGTTGCCAACCAAGGCTACAGACCCCATTCTGTCCTGTTATTTGACCCATAGTTGGAGGAAAGAGAAGGATTAAAACAATTTCCAAAGGTATTTGCGCATAAATGAATTACTTCAACTGGAATTCGAACTCGGCTTTCCGATTTTTCGTTTCGAGTCGATATCTACTGCACCACAACGCACATCGTGAACAACCAAATTAATAGGCCACCATAATAAAAACGGAATCATAATAGAAGACAACCATAGTAATATCCTTCTCGAATCTTGTGACTTAAAAATTAAATGTTCAAATTTTACTTTTATTTTAATCGATTTCACCGAAAAAAAGAGAGTGAAGCAAGGGGTTACGAGGTGAGAAAGAGTTAAAACATTGCTAAAAGATCGAGAACAAATGAAAATTAATTAGGGGGACAGTAGATAACGAATGACACTGCATTTAATTTTTTCAGATTAATTTTTGCCGGAAAGCGTGGAGCCGGAAATAAATCCCACAAACGAGAAGTGCGAGAAAAGAAACTGTTACCATTGAGTGTACGGTTAGATCTACCCAGCTCAGTGTACATTGGTGAGACCATCTCGCCAGTATAGTACTGTACTTAAACTCTAGGTTACAATAGCGAAGAGTTCATCCGAAAAATTACCATGAAAGTACTTATAGAAGAGGCAAAACGAGTCAACCTTACAACGGTGGGAAAGTGAGAGAAACCGAGCCACCAGATCAGGACCGACGATATCGCTGATTTTTCTTTGGATATTATCAAGAGGCTCGTGATAGATAGCAGGCGTACCGGACCATATGTGGCAACAATATTATAAGCCTGGAATAATTGTAGACCAATGGATATGTAAGATAGACTCTGGAGAGAAAAATCTTCTAACTCTAAACAGTGAAACAAATTTCTACCGGCTTACCTAGTAATATTTTCAATATAGTTTATTCAGTTCATGTCAGCAAAGAACGTTAGCCCAAGAAGAATCAGCGAGTCATTCTCTTGGAGGTTAGCATCAGATTTGAAGGCAGAAAGGGTTCTCTAAGATGTCTAAAACAGTGCAGTTTTGTTTTGGAAGGTATAAAATTAACAAATCATCCTTTGCTTTGGTTAACAACAGACTAAAGGTCGTTTTGTATATCTGCTGCCATTTTCAGTGGCTAAAAAATTTGTGTGAATCCAGTGACTTGACTCCAAACATTGTGAGTTCAATACCTGGCTAAAGCAGAGGTAAATAAAACATTGAGCGTTGGGTTAAAGAGACATAACTAATACTAAGACATCTGGAAGAGGCATGACTCAATCTCAATTTCGGTGAACGAAAAATTCGGTTCAGTTTAAAATTCAACTCACCTGAAGAAGGCCGGAGTGTACAAATGCCGAAACGTCGTGAATATGGCAATATGGAAATATTAATTGTTGCTTTTTAATTACACGAAGTTTTAATGTTACTTTAAACTCGATATAAATTAAATACTTGTAAAATCACTAATATCTTTTCAATTATTTTAAAATTTGAGCTTTTAGCTGCTCCTGCCTTACTCGGAGTCACCCGAATAGATATCCTTTCCACTAATGTCAATGCTACCGAGAAATTCTAATAGTTTTGGCGTCATACTTTTTCAAACATTTTTGCATAATCTATAAAACACAGCTATACATTCGTTTGCATTTCAATTGCTCTTTCTGGTGTAATTCTGAGCAGAACACTGCTTATTTCCCGATGTTTACGCTCTTATTTAGAGTGTGTCATTACTTAGTTGTTGGCCATAGAATTGGGTTATCCCTCCACATCTGTTTCAGTTTTCGCTTCTATTTCTAGACACATTATCCTCAACACACATTTTAGCGGGTTCTGCGACATATGTTTTAACATAGCCAAATCGTTTCCCCGATTTTTAATGGATAAGAGGCAAATCTTTTATATTTCAAAAAATTATTTTTAATTTATCGACAATCTTAGACCCCTGTGAAAGCCAAAAGAAACCGATAAGATATTCTTGTATTTGTCATTTTTCTTTTAATTCTTTGGATTTTCTGAAATAAGCGTACATTAAAAGTATAAATTCAAATATGAAAATAGATCGTCAGTAACCTGCGAATGAAATATTGGTATTTGTGAATAGCGAATGAGTCATTGAAGAGAAAGACGAATAGGGGATAACTGAAATAATAAAAAATTACAATGAATTCTGGAAAAATTATTGTTGTAACAGTAAAAAATATGATTTAAATATTTAGAAGAACGAAAAGAAAACTTACTTGACTAGGATTTACAGCTTCCATTATTTAAGATAAGAAATGTATAAAAAACAATAATGAATCTAAAATCTGAATACAAAAATGTGCAGTTTGTTTTCAAATGCAAAATATATTTACATATTTCGCAAGCTTCAAAAATTTTCGGATACTTTTTTAAACTATTACATACTAAATTTAGTATAATATTACTTCTCAACTGACTTTATATTAATGCTGAAAATATATTTAGGCTATTGAAGACGATATTAATTTTGACCATTTTCGATTATCCATACTTTAATTGTCACCATGGACGCAAATTTTACTATAAGTTACTATATGAATTATCAGAAATGACGCTATAAAATAAAAAGACAACACATATCCACTCGGCATTTAATCTCATTAAAAGTAGTTCCATTGTTATATTTTCACGTCGTAAGAGCCGAGATTTAGGGGATATGTTGGTTGTTGGGGAATGTTCGGCTTCACCCTAAAAATGCTGTACAAGCCATGGTCATTAGGGGAACCTCTGTGGTGTGGTGAGATGAATGTACTCTATACACTTTTCTTCCAAGCACAGCTTCTAATAACGGAAGCAAACGAGAACGGTATAAGTTTTGAGGTAATGAAAACAGAGTTCAAGGACAATTTGAGCTAAGCAGCTTCATTCTACGTACTTAGCTCCCTTAATATAGCAACAGTCGCACTGTTTTTTGATCTGACTTCGTTTATAGATAATTGAATCTCAATATAATAAAAATATGCAAAGAAATCTATTTCTTAACATCTTGCCTTTTGTTGCTTATTGACCAGGTCCTCTAACGAAGTAAAGTCCTGATTATATTAAAATATTCTATACTTATTCCTAATTCTTTTTCTATCCAGATAACTTTTTTTAAAAAATTGTTACTCATAAGTTCAATGAAAATGATTACAATGGAATAAAGTCGAGTAATCTTACTATATACATACAAACTAAGAAAAAAATAACATTTTTGCATCGAATCATTTCATGCCATTAGAAATGGATACACTTTCACAAGAGTAAGATGTTAGGTCAGTGGGTAGACGCAATTGAATCACCAAAACATTACCAGAAACCTCTACTGCACTCTAAAAGTTAATGGTTACTGTATGCCGGTATTTGGAAAAGGTTATCCATTCATGTTTCAAGGGAAAACAATTATAGCAACCTTGTATTGTGGAGAGATTGAGTGCATGCACGAAAAACTGAAAAAGGGAAATATCTTACATTAATTATTCGGCACCACAATGCACGGCTGTACGCTTTTCAATCAACCGTCTAAAAGTTGCATAGCCTGAATTCTGAAAATAAATCTCATCCTCCATATTCATTTGATATCTTTCCTTCTGATTATCACATAATTAAGCATTAAGAGCTTTTTGTATGCAATAAACATTCTCTAATAAAAAATATGCATTCGTAACATTTGAACTGTTTACGGGATGAAGATTTTAAAGGTTATTTTTTTATATAATCGTATCGCCCCAAGCAAGGCATTATACTGCCACTGTTGTGCAGGGGTTTGACATAGAAGGAAAGTTATGAGAAAGAGTGACAGGTTATAGGGGGTGTTAGCAAGTGGGTAGGAGAGGGATGAGAATAATGATGAAAGTGGAGCGGACGAAGGAAGGAGCATGAGAGGGAGAGAGAGGATGCAAGTTAGTGAGATTGGAGATGACTATTGATTTTACATTGAAATTCTTGGAGATTGTAGCTGTCGGGGAAGAAAGCAAATGGAAGGGAGTTCCACTGGCGGGAGGTGCGAGAAAAGAATCTGAGGGGGTAGAATTTCTTTTACATTTTATTGGTTTCACAGTAAAATGGTGGGACCTAATTGCTAATTGTGACTGGAGTAAATTCGTATACAGGGGCACCAGTGTGCTAAGTTCATCGGAGCAGAAGCCGTGAAAGTACTTGTAGAACACACCGGAAACCCAACATCTATACTGTTTACAAGAAAAGAAGATTTGTACTTAAGCTCGTGTAGCCATTATATATAATGTTTGAATTAATAAAATATAATATCAGATTATAATTAAGAATTCCTAGAAAGTATGTCGTTTAAGTTTCGTTTGCGAAATTAACAGCTGATATAGGCTCCGAATCAAGACATGCATTTCTAAAATTGGGTAATTTAACTTTGCTGTACTGTGAAAGTCATTGGATTTTGAATTGTCTGGTAGTACATCGGGCTTATTAGTGGTTACCATTACAAGGGCGTTGCAAATTTGAACCCAACCAGAGAGCAATTTCTCTTTATAAGTGTTGTGGCCTGTTAGGGCCAGGAAGTCAGTCAGTCAGTTAAGTGCCATGCGCGATACACGCTTGGGCGATCATGTCTCGAAAGAGACATGACTGACTGGGCAGAAGATTATCAGTAGGTTGCCATTGCTTTCTGTGGTAGACTGGTTGCCGACCAAGGCTATAGAACCCAATCTGTCCTGTTATTTAACCCATAACTGGAGGGAAGAGACGGATAAATACCTTTCCCAAGGGTATTTGCGCGTAAGTGAATGCAATGAATTCAACTGGAATTCGAACTCGGTTCCCCGATTTCTCGTTCCGAGCCGATATCCACTGCGCCACAACGCACATCCAGGGCCAGGAAGAAAGAGACGAAATCAAGAAAGTAGGTTGAACCAGTGTACTGGAATAACAAAACATATATGCAAAATAAGTGTGTTATTAGTCAGCAGATAGAAAAGTCCGTCCAAACTATCATGTTACACTGCGTCACGACTATCTCCCAGGATGTATAGCAGGTTAGTATTTATGTTGAGGGGAGATTTCATTCCAATGTTTATACGGCACCATAACAATAAGAATTTTAGAATGCAAACGCCGGTAGGCGTACATTTCTATAATAATTTATACTCAAACTTTAGAATGATAAAATATATAATCGTCCCCCCTACGTAATAACCATCAGGATAAAATAAACAGGAAATCTGTCAGTAAAGTGCATACGAGATACACGCTTGGGCAATCATGTCTCGAAAGTGACATGAATGACTGGGCAGAAAAATTTCCCAAAGTAGGTTGCTATTACTTTCGGTGGTAGACAGGTTTCCAAACAAGGCTATAGAACCCAGTCTGCCCTGCTATTTAACCCATTACTGGAGGGAGAGGAGACTGATTAATACTTTGCCCAAGGGTGTTCGTGCGTAAGTGAATGCAATGAATTCAAATATGGGATGTCTGCGAAAATATGAGTATCGTTTAAATATCATGTTTAAGAAGTAATGTCAGAATTTGAATAAAACTCGTTAATTCCTAAGAAACATCGTTAGTAAATAAAGTTTGCCACTTAGTCACTTCGAAGTTTGTTACCATTGTCCCAGAGGTACACGGCTGTATAAATATATTCCTCAGAGAACTTGGCATTAGATAACTGAACACAGCCTTACACTACTGCAATAAAAACGTTAGGTATGTGGAACAGCAACCCGTGTAAATGTAATTTGTGGAAGATAAACGCATTCAGAAATCTCCGAACTGTCAGCTGTCTACAACCATTTTAGACCAATGATTTAAAAGTATATTTGAACAAGTGATCCTGTAGGTTTAGAGATCATTTTTCTTCGAAAATCGTGCAATGGCTTAAGCATGACAAAAACCATTTTCCAAATAACAGAAACCACTTCTGCTGGATGTATTCGACAGCATCAACAGAATTAATATCTTGAAAAGAAAATAAGCGAATAATCAAGGTGCTGATGTTCTAAATTTTTTCAAACAAAAACTTTGGAACGAAACCCTCATCAGTATAGGAAAGAGCGATAGCAGTCATAAGCCTATTTCCCTGCGAAACTGTTTTGACAGAAAGCCTTTACAAATTTCAAATAACAGAAATGCTAACTGTTCGTTTAATGAATATAGACTGTTTCCTTCAAAGAAGACTTTCTTTGTCTGTGTGCTGTGTCCCTGCAGGACGTTGAGGATCATGGTTCTTCACAATCTGCTTTCATTTGTAGTTAGTTAAATGTGTCTCTTTGCTATCTCCTCTAATCTCTGTACTTGTTAACCATTTATATAAGATTGTTAGGTAAACGAAACTTGGTTATAAACAACCGACAATTTGAAATGATTTGTTTTAACATTTTTTGATCGATACTCATATTTAAGTAGATATACTATATAAACAGTATTATACATTTATATCTACCGGCCTGATTATTTACGATAAATTTTTATTACGAAAATGTGTGGATAGGGGTCGCAGGTTTGAATCCTGCCGAATGACACACATTTTCGTAATAAAAATTTATCGTAAATAATCAGGCCGGTAGATATAAATATATAATATTGTTTAATTAAAAAAATATATCTACTTAAATATGAGTATCGATCAAAAATAATATTCGAACAAATCATTTCAAATTGTTAGGTAAGTTAGAATATTTTTCTTTTAAATCTTTTGCCTTCAATGTGAGTGTTATATTTTCTAAACACGCTTTCCTTATTATTTGCCTCAGTCTCGTTATGGAATTAAGTAGAATGGTCTTTTTTGTTTCCATGTTCCTTAAAACTTTGTCGTTGATCACATGTCCAATCCATGTTATTCCTAGCAACGACCTTTAGAAATATTTCTACTGCCTCAAACCTTTTCTTCATCTGTGATAAGACGATTCAGCATTCATTGTCATTTAGAAAAATTGGTATTACATAAGAGTTTATTCTTCTTTTCTTTCTTTCTTTTGAAATGATCCTTTTTCTTTATTCTTCGTTGAAATTTTTCAAGGCATCTTTCGCTATCTCAATGTGCCTTCGGATTTTGGTGTTGCACTTTCCGTACTCTGTTAAAGCCTCTCCTAGGTATTTAAAATGTCGTCGACAGCCATATATCTTCTTCAAATTGACGTATAATCCTTTCTACACAATTTTCTTTACTTGCTTTTGTACATGTTTCCCCAGATAGCTGTCTGTCGTTTGTACGAGGGTCATTCAATAAATAAGGTGAATGTTTCGGTATAAGGACTTCTACGAGGGACATTCAATAAATAAGGTGAATGTTTCGGTATAATGTCTTCTACGAGGGACATTCAATAAATAAGGTGAATATTTCGGTATAAGGACTTCTACGAGGGACATTCAATAAATAAGGTGAATGTTTCAGTATAAGGACTTCTACGAGGGCCAGTCAATAAATAAGGTGAATATTTCGGTATAAGGACTTCTACGAGGGTCATTCAATAAATAAGGTGAATTTTTTGGTATAAGGACTTCTACGAGGGTCATTCAATAAATAAGGTGAATGTTTCAGTATAAGGACTTCTACGAAGGTCATTCAATAAATAAGGTGAATATTTCGGTATAAGGACTTCTACGAGGGTCATTCAATTAATAAGGTGAATTTTTCGGTTTAAGGACTTCTAATACAGATAAAAGCTTACTTCTAAAAATTTTTTTCCTTTAGTTCTTTTTCAAAGGGATTTAACATTTTTGCAGATTGAAAAAACTTTGAGAGTTTTGGAGATTAACAAAGATGGTCGACTAAAAAGCAAGCTCCAGGATTGAACAGAGGTCAGTTATCAAGTTTTTGGTTGTTGAAGGGTGCAATACAGTTGAAATTCATAGGAGAATATCAGCTTTGTATGGTGCCACATGTTTTAGACAAAAAATGTTGACAAGTGTGTTAAATTGTTTAAAGAAGGACGGGGCAGTGTTGAGAATGAAGACAGGTCTGGAAGTCCTATAGAAATGAGATCTCCTAAGGTGATCGAATCAGTCAATGACCTCATTCAGTCTAACAGAAGGGTAACAGTGGATGACATTGCAAGGACTTCGAGCCTATCTGTTGGGATAACACAGTGAGTTTTCCATAATGACCTTGCCTACTCGAAGTTTAGCTGCAAGGCCTCACAAAGCAGCCCAAACGGTGCAGACCATCAACGAGCTGGGCTGGGAACTGCTTCCTCATCTCCTTACAGCCCAGAACTTGTACCTTCAGACTTTCACCTTCTTGGTCCCTTGAAAGCGTTCACGAGAGGCACGAAATATTGAAAGTAAGGATGAAGTCAAAAGTGCTGTGAGCGATTGGCTGAGACATCAGTCCAAAGATTTTTACGCAGAGGGAATACGGTAGCTTGTGCACAGATGGGAAAATGTGGGACACTGCTGGGAGACTACGTTGAAAAAATATTAAAGAAATTATTAGAAGTTATTACCGCAAAAATCGCCTTATTTATTGAATGACCCCCGTATATCTAATGTTCTTAAGTTTTCAGTCATTAATAATGAATCGTGACAGCATTTCTAATTCTTTTAGGACAGTTTCAAGGTAACGTTTGTAAGGTTGTGGGATAGACTGAATTAATTCTCTAATCATCTGCAAGCGATTTGCTTCCAGTATAAACTCTTAATAATTCTAATATTTTTTGCAAATAAATCAAAGCTTATTTCGCAGTTTAAACGGTTCTTTGTAGCGTAATTTATGAAACTGTAGCAAATAAATGATAACGGAGAACAGTCACCTATTTGTGCTTAGCTTTGCAGTTTGTTATTATATGTTACTAGCAGTATAGCCCGGCGTTGCTCGGGTTTAATGAAAGCTTTGAAACTAATCCATGGTCCTGGAGCTCAGACTCTTTGAACGTTGCCATGAAAGACTAAAAAGCAATAGTTGTTTCCAGTTAAGAAAAATGAATGGATGTAAGTCAAACTTTGATTTCCTGTTATCGATATCAAATAAGTATTTTTCGTAGTAAACTGAATTTTGAAGGCTAGATAAGTCCTCTGAGTAAATGGTATCATGGCAGAGACTAAGAACTACAATTATACCTACTTAGAGCCAAACCCGAAGCAAAAGCTAAAATAAAAGGGCTGGACAATATACAGACCTACAGGCAGATAAACAGACACACAAACAAACATCTTGCCTTATATATGTTATCGATTTTCTGCACTATTGTCAGAACTGCAACCTTGAAACTTCTGAATATCGTTTTTTATGTCTTTGTCTATGAGTGTATCAAATTTGATTAAAATCGGAACTCTGCTCCTATAACCCGATTTTTTCGATTATCGATTTTCGATATTTATCGGGGGTACCTCGACACAAAACCTAGCTAAGAACACTGGCAGACGCTTATTGTGCAACTGTATATTTTCAAGAAAATCGGTTCAGCCATTTCGGAGTCTATAGGTAACGGACACACACACAGACACACACACACATACACACACATACACACAGACAAAGTTCGATTTATAAATAAGTTTAGATTTGATAATAGAAAAATTGGTACTTTGTACCGAATCGTTCCAATTTAAAGTTACATTTAGGTAAAAAAAAGTTTTTCTGTGCTTTAAAATATATTCTTTTTGTTCTTTTATGGCATCTACATAATCCTGCGTTTTTTATTGCTTAACAAATTTTGTGGTTTTCTTATTTTTCTTAAATACTGTTCTACTATCCAATTCTTCAACTCTATTAAGTATGTTACATACTGCTTTCTTCTTATGCTTTCCTTCATTATGATCTGCGGATATCAGATTTTTCAAGCACTTCTTCCTCATTACGTGCTCCAGAAATATCAACTGCCACTTCCTGATATTGAGTATAAGTTTCTTGTTTTGTTTCAATTTTGTCCAAATCCTCGTCGTTGTTCGGTTCATAGTATCCTCAGCATCTTTCTGTAGAACCATATTTCTGTTGCCTCATGCCTATCCCTCATGACTGAAGAGATTGGCAACCATTCGCTGTCATACAGGGGAATTGATACCACTTAACAGTTTAATAGTCTTTTCTTTGTTTCTAAAAATCTATTTGCTGTCACTTAATATTCTGCTTCGATTTTGTAATGTGTTTTTGGCCATCCTAACATCTTCGGATTCAAGTGTCGTACTTTCTCTCCTCTGTTTCCATATATATAATTTTTTATTTATAATCATATCTTCCCAAGCAAGGCATTTTACTGCCACTGGGTGCAGGGTATTACATGGGAGGAAAGTTATGAGAAAGAGTGACAGGTTACAGCAGGGTGTCAGAAAATGTGTAAGAGAAGGATGAGTGTGGGTATAAAGTGAGGGATCAGTTTATATATTGATTGTAAAGTAGAATTGATCACCCATTTTATAACCACATCATAATACTATAGAATTTTTTTTATAATCATATCGCCCCAAGCAAGGCATTTTACTGTCACTGTTGTGCAGGGGGTTACATGGAAGGAACGTTATGAGAAAGAGTGACAGGTTACAGCAGTGTGTCAGGAAGTGTGTAAGAGAAGGATAAGTGTAGAAATAAAGTGAGGGATCAGTTTATATATTGATTGTAATGTAGAATTGATCCCCCATTTTACGACCACATTATAATACTATAGAATTTTTTTTATAATCGTATCGCCCCAAGCAAGGCATTTATATATATTTATGCATTATAGGTTGTTTCTTTTGCTGATAACCATACATTCTTTCTTCTTGCACTTTATAGTTAGATTCTTCTCGTTTTTTTTTTTTGCTACCTTCTGTAAGTGCTTCTGTTTTTTCCTTTCCGTGACTGCTGTTAACACAGTGTAAAAATTTTACAGGATGAAATTAAACACTTATACATGGGAACGTTGGAGAAATTAGAGTTTATAATATTCTGAAATAGTTTGTATTAGATCAGAAATTCTATCATCTGACTACGCTATTTTTTACTAGTCTTAATTTAAATAGGAGTTTTAATTTAATTGGTTCTAATTACAAGTGAGAAGCGAATTTTATCTTTCAAATTAGATTTCTCTGCTTATATCATTGGTATTATTACGAATTCAGAAAAAGGATCTTTTCAGTCGTACACCGTTAGCACTAAAGTGAGAAAGGTTTGAAAGTTAACATTTTTATTATTGTTTTTCACGGTTTATCAATCATTTGTGTATCATTTTAATCTGAAGAGTTTGGTATTTTAAGAATGAACAGTTATCAGTATTATATATTATATTTTAAGATGCAGATTCTATTAATAATCTTGTAGCTTGCGGGGAGGGGTATAGGAAGAGGATATGAATTCAGTCCTTTCCCAAGTTTATCTGAGCGTAAGGGAAAGCAAGTCACTGTAATTCGCACTTGTCAATCTGATTACACTACTCACCCGTCTACTCTTGTAAAAATCAGCACACGGACCCACTAAGACCCGCTGTAACACGCATATTGTAGAGAACCCCACCTCTAATTTCTTTCGTGTTCTGTTGGAATGGTGTAAGTTCCACTCGAACAGCTTCTTTCCGCTGCTTTGCGGAACCAACTCGTAAGTGAATGAATTTACCGATCCAAGCAATTTTAACCTATTCAATTCTAGAATTTTATCTTTCCAAATTAGATTTCTCTGCTTATATCATTGATATTATTATGAATCAAGAAAAAAGAACCTATTCAATCGCACACTGTTAGCACCAAAGTGAGAAAGATTTGAATTTGAATTTTTATTATTATCTTTCACGGTTTATCAATCGTTTGTATATCATTTTAATCGGAAGCGTATGGCATTTTGGGATGCAATTTAACGTTTCAACACTCCATTGAAATCTTCTAAGAATAAGAATTATGTTTTAAGATGCAGATTCTATTAAGAGGATATAAATTCATTCCTTTTCCAAGTTTATCTGAGCGTAAAGGAATGAAAGTCATTGTAATTCGCACTTGTCTCTCTGATTACACTGCTCACCCGTCTTCTCTCGTAAAAGTCAGCACACGAACCCACTAAAACCCGCCATGGCACGCATATTATAGAGAACCACTCTCATTTCTTTTGTGTTACGTCGGGGTGCTGTATGTTCTACTCGAACAGCTTTCCATTGCTTTGCGGGACCAACACGCAAGTGGATGCATTTACCGATTACAGAAATTTTAACCTATTCAAGTCTAGGATCGACTATTATCATTCCCTCATATCCGCATAAATTGTGCCTTTTACTCTGTGATCTGTTGATCTCGGCCTTGTAAAGGTTGGACAACATTGTAAAAAAAAATAGACACGTGTTTGTGTATGATGTATATTACTTTTCGTAGATCACACTGATCTTTAACGGAAGGGCCGGAGCACAAGATCTACACAGCATGAACAGATATTACACTGATCTCAACCGGAAGAAACGCCAGAAGACACTCTCATCCTTGCTGTCAGCTCCTACATTGACGGCCCAGGGGAGCGATAATGTTAATCCACGTATAACTATAGATTTTAGTAGAAACATTGCTGAGTGACATTTTGATCAGAATGCACAGTTACTAGACTGATTCTTAGCAGAAGTGCCGATCCGTTCATGTACGTTTTAACAGACGTAGAAACGTTCCTGTTCCATTGTTAAATATTTAAACTTAACAACTTTAACAAAATATTACAATCCTAAATATGAACAATGGTCACAAATAAGTTTTCCGTTTCACTGAATTGGATGTTAAAGCTTTCATGTCATCCCCTTTCTTACTTGTAATGTATAAGATTTCTTGCCACTAATAATACATATTTTTATCTAGCGTTTGCTTTGACTAGCTTTTGTTTTTCTTCTAACAGCAATGAAAATCTGGCAAAATGCCGTTTGACATAAAAGTGTATGTAAATATGCTACATTTAATTATTCCATGCAGAAAAAAATTGCTAATATTTACATTCATTGGAGAATGTTTATGGAGACTATATAGTGAATGTAAGCATAGTAAGATGGTAGGTTATGTACTTTGACATTTGACATTATTGTTGTTAAAAAAAGATTTGTTGTTGTTGCCGGTGCCGGCTTTTACTGGTGCATCATGTATGTAATTTTATTCGCTGTTAAAAACATATAGCCAATAATGTGATATAATATTGTTCCATTATTATTATTATTATTATTATTATTATTATTATTATTATTATTCCCATTGATTTCTGTTGTATACACATTTACTTCCGGATCCTAAGCGAAGCTCTAAGGTCAGAAATGGATTCATGATATTTTCCACAAATCATTTTTGTTAACAAAAACAAAAAAAGAAAGAAAACCAATGTTCACACATATTTTACACAGGTAAGCTGTTAGCTTTACTTGTGAGTACAATTTGTTTTGTATTCTTTTAAGGGTTACCAAAGTTTCTTTTTATTAAATCTGTCGGACACATTTCCAATCAATCCAAATGCTCCAAGCACAACTGGGATTATTGATGTTATTATTTTTTAGATTTCAATTTCAAGATCCTTGTATTTTGATAGTTTTACTTTACAATCTACAAGAACTGCCATGTCAAGCTGAAAGCATATTCTGTTTTTTAGCCTTTGATCGTGATGTCTAGGTGATGAGGTTTAATTGTAATGTCTAATTAATTGTTACAGGCCCAAACAGTAAGCAGGTTTGGATGAAATTTCATAGCAACTTTTTTGCCCCAAAATTGCCTGTATTACAGTGTAGATATTGATCCACTCTAACATGCCGACTTTATATTCAGTAGGTACTAAGACTGTGTAACCTGATACAAGAGTATAAATTGTTTCTGGATATTTATCACAGAATCGACATTTGGGTTTAACACAATTTTTCTGTATATGTGTTTGTTAACTTCTAGTGAGTAAGTATTGGTCCTGTGCAACAAGAATAATTTATTATTATTAAGTCATTTTTTCATCATATTTTCTTTCTGCTATGGTCGCACTACCTACTAAGTCTGCGGAAAGACTAAGGCAGTTTTGGTGTGTTGCTATGGCTACATTTCATATTTTTCTATCCCCCATAACATCCCTATCGTTACATCGACATAGATCTCTTTAGTGTGTGGGCTGACTTTAACAAGACAATTGTTTGTGTCTCTTTGAAGTTGGGGTTTCCAGGGATTCTTTCAATGTTTTGTTCCATTTTTTATCTTTCCAATTGCACTTACTATCACTGGTACGATTCTTGTTTTCAATTTCCACATTTTTTTATTTCAATTTCCAAGTTTTTATATTTTGACAGTTTTTCTTTGTTGTTATGATACAATCTCCTGGACAAGCCTTATCAATTAAGAGGCAAGTTTTTTTTCTTTTTGGTTTTTAACAATAATGTCCGGTCTATTTGGTTAAATTTTCTGTCTGTGTAGATGGTGTAATCCCATAGAATGGTGGCATCTTCTATTTCTTTAACCGGTGTTTACATATTTTTCATAGTGTTTGTACATTGACCAATATTTCCTCAGTCTATCAGTTAGAAGAAAAACAAAAGTTAGGCAAAGCAAAAAGCTAGATAAAAATATGTATTATTAGTGATAAGAAATCTTATACATTACAAGTAACAAAGGGAATGACATGAAAGCTTTAACATCAAATTCAGTGAATTCATTTGGGGCAAGTACAGAACATCCTAGGATTAGATGGATTATAATTTCTTGGTATTTATCACAGAACCTGCATTTTGGTTACACATTATTACGTATAATATTTGTCTCAAAGTTCTTAGTGAAAAGACTTTGGTCTTGCGCTGCAAGAATAAAGCCTTGATTCTCAGACTTTAATCTAGATACACGTAACCATCAATGAGTATTAACGTTATCAACATTGGGATTATTATTATTATTATTATTATTATTATTATTATTATTATTCGTATGATAAAACACACTGCAAATTTGCTATTGTTATGGCTCAAGATCAGGTGAGAAATCTCTTTAAATCTCTGATAATATTCACACTATACTTGCCGTGGTTTGGGCTTTTTTAATCCATTCAGATATATTGAATTATTCCAGTTGCAGCTCAAGTCATGTGCCTCTTTATAAATGACTACGAGTTTCTGTTATTTTTTACATTTTTAAACTTATTTTATCTGTAGACGGTTGGCACAGTATCTAACTAATCTAAACTTATTTATAAATAGAACTTTGTCTCTCGTGTGTGTGTTTGTGTGTGTGTGTTTGTGTGTGTCTGTTACCTATTGACTCCGAAACGGCTGAACAGATTTTCTTGAAAATTTACACAGTTGTACTATAAGCATACGCGAGTGTTTTAAGCTAGGTTTCGTGTCGAGGTACACCCGATAAATATCGAAAATCGATAATCGAAAAAATCGGGTTATAGAAGGAATGGTCCGATTTTAATCAAATTTGATACACTCATAGACAACGATATAAGAAACGATATTCAGAAGTTTCAAGGTTGCAGTTCTTAAAAGAGTGCAGAAAATTTGATATTGATACCAGGAAATCAAAATTTGACTTACATCCATTCATTTTTCATTCAGTCTACGGTTTCGCTTTAACTGGAAACAACTATTGCTTTTTAGTCTTTCGTGACAACGTGCAAAGGGTCTGAACTCCAGGACCATGGATTAGTTTGAAAGATTTCATTACACCCGAGCAACGCCGGGCTATACTGCTAGTCGTCTATAAACAAGAAGATTTGACTTTTTTGCGTAAGAATGAAAAAAAGCACATCAAAATTGGGTGTCCTTTTTAAATAAAAATTCCAAAATACTTTAGGTTTGTTTTTAAATATTTCGGCTTAGTTTTTGAATATTTGGAGTTTGTTTTTAATGTCTTAAATCAAACTATATATTTTGCTCCTAGGTTGTTGTTTTTTGTTGTTGTTCAAAGTCATTTTTCCTGTTCCCATATCTGTTTTTGTATAACTTTTTAACCACTTATGATGCAATTATATATACTGGGTGCAAAATATATTGAGTATGTACAAAAAATAGAAATAGACGGAAGACAAGTTTGCGTCTCCTCGCTAGATTTATTTGATCTAATTAAATAGATCTAGAAGACATGTCGAGGTTTATTATCATGAACACACCCTTAAGAGCATAATGTACACAGGTGACACGGTGTTGATGCCAGACACAGATAGATCACTGCAACAAATTCTACGCAAAAGAAATTGGAAAAGCAAGAAAAAAGGGAAAAGTATCAATTGTAAGAATGTCTAGTTGTCAGCAAGATAAACAACAGAAGAGGACAAAAGGGGCTTGTACACAAATTTAATATTCTGGCAAATATTTTAACAGAAAATGAAACATGTCACGTATTATAATACATAGCCTGACTCCATTGTAAAAAAATTTCAAAAAGTAGAATTAATAAAGAGTAAAAAACTAAAATAACTCGGCGTATGGATCAGTTACAGTAATTTTAGTATAGGAATATAGTGAATTGAAAATAGAATGTGCTGCGTCAGATTTACTTCTGCCCAACACAGCATATTAAACAAAAACTCAACCTGAAAACTCGATTCCTGTTATTAAGTAATCTTATAAATTTGAGATTTTCAGGTGAATGTCATGCATAATCCCCAAACAATTAAGAAATATCTAAATTATTAGTTCTATAAAACCGTTTTTGAGATCAATGGTTAAAAATTGCGTTAAGCAAGTAAAAGAAAGGAGTCAGGCTAAAGACCGTTCTTCTTTGAACATGCGCTATAACATCATAACTGGCGCTATAACATCATAACTGGCCCTATAAAATCATAAACAGGAAACTGGGCCAAGAGGCTCATCCCTTGTTCCCTGTTTAGGATGTGGTTTCCAGGCTTTCTCTTTTCCAATCTTTTCACTTTTCTTTTTTTTTCTTTTTTCTTTTTTTTTTTCAATTGGAGTAGATAGACTAAGCTTTCGCCCGGTTCAAACTCTACCCACGTCTATTGAACAGGTGTAGAGGCTCATCCCTAGTTCCCTGTTTAGGATATGGTTTCCGGCTTTCTCTTTTCCAATCTTTTCACTTTTCTTTTTTTCATATTTTATTTTTTATTTTTTTTCAATTAGAGTAGATAGACTAAACTATCGCCCGGTTCACACTCCGCCCACGTCTATTGAACAGGTGTAGAGGCTCATCCCTAGTTCCCTGTTTAGGATATGGTTTCCGGCTTTCTCTTTTCCAATCTTTACACTTTTCTCTTGCTTATTTTTTATTTTTTTTTCAATTGGAGTAGATAGACTAAACTATCGTTCTGTTCACACTCCGCCCACGTCTATTGAACAGGTGCAGAGGCTCATTCCTTGTTCTCTGTTTAGGATGTGGTTTCCGGGTTTCTCTTTTACAATCTTTTCACTCTTTTCGTTCTTTATTTTTTTCAATTGGAATAGATAGACTAACTATCGCCCGGTTCACGCCCCACCCACGTCTACTGAACAGGTGTAGAGGCTCACCCCTTGTTCCCTGTTTAAGATGTGGTTTCCAGCTTTCTCTTTTCTAATGTTTTCTGTTTTCCCTTTTTTCTTTTTTCTTTTTCTTCTTTTTTAATTGAAGTTGATAGACTAAACTATCGCCCGGTTTACACTCCAGCCACGTCTATTGAACAGGTGAAGACGTTCATCCCTTGTTCCCTGTTTAGGATGTGGTTTTCGGCTTTCTCTTTTCCAATCTTTTCACTCTTACGTAGTCCTCTGCCCATCAGTGGCGTTACGGCCTTGCTCCGGGTGATATGATTTAAAAAAATACCAGAAACCACATCACTTGAGGACTATCAAAAAAAGCAAAAACTAAAATGGATAGCACATGTAACTCGAAGAGAAAATGGCATAATGTTGATGTTAACATTCTACACCGAATTTTGGAAGTAGTTCTCCATCAGTAATGGAAATGGAGAGAGCAGACCACTGACTTGTGTGACCGATTTTCTGGAAAAAAATGTTGAAAGATTTTATGATCTTTCAACCGACAGCAATACTGCCTGCTCAGTCATTAAATGCAAATTGCTTCCTTCTAAGTAATTGGCTATATTAACATGTTAACCATTAACATTTCTCTAGCAAAAGATGACTTCCAAACATCCATCAAAGTATTAAGAAACAGTTAAACTTTATTAAAATATTGTAAAAATGTCTTGAATCGTTATCTCATCAATATAGCAACAAAAGTTGGACAATTTCCTCACAAACGAAAAGGGGATTTGAAACAACAGAAACGTGGTTCTAAAAAAATGCTGAGAATACAATGAAAAAAGTCTGTAAGCAACAATTTTTTCAGAAAAATAGTAAAACAAAACAACTATACTTAGAATAAAAAGAAACATAATATTTTTGGAAGAATAAAAGAAAATAATTTGAAACATGTGAAGAATTTGAAACATATGAATTATATTGAAGTCAGAAGAGATCATGTGGAACAGTGTGTGACCAACCTAACAAACTTATGTACAAATCAACCATCCGTCGGTGCATATAATACTGCTGTCATATATGCTCAGGCGCCCCCGCTGTTCATCTCATTGTTCTCGACAGTCTCCAAAGAGAATCAGTAATGTGATAGGTACCGACTTGGCGGCTCGACTCCAGCCGCTTTCTCGCCGACGGGATGTGGCTTCCTTCTGTCTGTTCTATAAATATTTTTATGGCCTCTGCTCCGATGAACATAAGTCACTGGTGCCAATGTCATATAAGTTCACTCGTGCAACAAGACTGGAAACTGGGTCCCACACATTCACAGTTAGATCAACCAAATGTAGCCGACAATTCTACACCAGCAGTTTTTTCTCGCACTTCCAGCCTTTCTTTCATTTTCTTGCTTTCTTGACGGCTACAATCTCCAGGAATTTAAATGCAATGTCAATACCCATCTCTTAACCACTTGACTCCAGTTTGAATGTTAGAGAGAAAAAAATCAATAGATATATTGCATAAACCTAAAAAGAACAGAGTGCATTTGGAGAACCAACATTACCGACATACTGAAAGAATATAGCATGTAAATGGCGGTGATTTTAGTTTTCTTTCTTCTAAAATGTGATTTTTTCTTTTAGAGAAACAAGGAAATGGTTTGAATCGACGAACGTTTAATATATAAAGAAAAGAAAACACCCATATCAGTCACACTTGCGATACGATCTTCTTGTGTGCCCGAACTTTGCTCTGCAACTTGGGATATGTGAAGATTGTATGGCACAATGCGATATCGCTATATCACAATATCAGTAATATTTAAAATGAAGAAGAAATAGGAATTGTAATGTATGCCAAAACTAGTTGAAAAGAGAGAAAAAAAGATAGAAAGAAAAAAAGAATATAAAAGAAAGAATATGAAAAATATGAAAGAAAGAATATGAAAAAATATAAAATAATATGAAAGAAAAATATGAAATGATATGAAAGATTCAGAAAGAAAGATTATGAAAAATATGAATTAATACGAAAGAAAGAATCTGAATTAATATGAAAAATTATGAAACAAAAAATATTAAAAATATTGAAATAAAATAAAAGGCAAAATATATAATAATATGAAAGATTATGAAAGAAAGACTATGAAAAATATGAAAAAAAGAATATGAAAAAATATGAATTAATGTGAAAGAAAGAATATGAAATAATATGAAGAATTAAAAAAGAAAGAATATGAAAATAGGAAAGAATAGGAAAGAAAGAATATGAAATAATATGAAAGATTATGAAAGAAAGAATATGAAAAATATGAAAGAAAGAATATGAAAAAATTATAAAATAATATGAAAAAAGAAAATGAAATAATATGAAAGCTTATAAAAGAAAGCATATGAAAAAAAAGAAATTATGCTAAAATATATGAAACAATATGAAAAGAAATGTGAAATAATATGAAAGATTATGAAAGAAAAAATATGAAAAATATAAAAGAAACAATATGAAGAAAAATGTAATAATATGAAAGAAAGAATTTCAAATAATATGAAAGATTATAAAGAAAGAATATTAAAAATATGAAAGAAAGAATATGAAATAATATGAAAAATGATGTGAGAAAGAATATGAAAAAATATGTAATAATATGATAGAAAGTGTATGAAATAATATGAAAGATTATAAAAGAAAGAATTTGAAAAATATGAAAGAAAGAATATGGAAAATATGAAATAATATAAAAAAGAATATGACATAAGATGAAAGATTATAATAAAATAATATGAAAAATATGAACGTATACGGAAGAAAGAATATGGAAAATATGAAAGACAGAAAATAAAATAAACAGGAAATAATATGAAAGAAAGAATATGAAATAATATGAAAAATGATGTGAGAAAGAATATGAAAAAATATGTAATAATATGATAGAAAGTGTATGAAATAATATGAAAGATTATGAAAGAAAGAATTTGAAAAATATGAAAGAAAGAATATGGAAAATATGAAATAATATAAAAAATAATAATAATAATATGAAAAAAAGAATATGAAATAATATGAAAGATTATGTAAGAAGGAATATGAAAATATTAAAGGATACGAAAAAAAGAATATGAAATAATAGGAACGATTATAAAAGAAAGAATATGAAAATAAGAAAGAAAGAATATGAAATAATATGAAAGATTATGAACAAAAGAATATAAAAGATATGAAAAAATGAATATGAAAATTTTGAAATAATATGAGAGATTTAGAAAGAAAGAATATGAAAAATATGAAATAATACTAATTAAAGAATAAGAAATAATATGAAAAAGTATGAAAGAAAGAGAATGAAATCAATGAAATAATATGAAAGAAAGAATATGAAATAATATGCAAGTTTATGAAAAAAATTATATGAAAAATGTGAAAGATAGATTATGGAAAAAGAAAAAATTATATGAAAGAAAAAATATGAAATAATATGAAAGATTATAAAAGAAAGAATATGAAAAAGTACGAAAGAAAGCATATGAAAAATATGAAATAATATGAAAGAAAGAATATGAAATATATGAAAGGATACTAAAGAAAGAATATGAATTAATATGAAAGATTATAAAAGGAAGAATATGAAAAATATGAAATTATACTAAAAAACTGAAATAATGTGATAGAAAGAGTATGAAATAATATGAAAGATTATGAAAAAAGAATATAAAAAATATAAACGAAAGAAGATGAAAAAACATGAAATAATATGAAATATTATAAAAGAAAGAATATGAAAAATATGAAAGAAAGAATTTGCAACAATATGAACTAATATGGAAGAAGGTATATGAAATAATATGGAATATTATAAAAGAAAAATATGAAAAATATGAAAGAAAGAATATGAAAAAAATATGAAATAATATGAAAGAAAAAATATGAAATAATATGAAAGATTATGAAAGATAGAATATAAAAATATGAAAGAAAGTATATGAAAACACATGAAATATTATGAAAGAAAGAATATGAAATGATATGAAAGAATATGAAAGAAAAAATATGAAATAATTCGAAAAGAAGAATATGAAAATAGAGTGGGAAAACTTGACAGAAAGCCGAACAAATTTCTAAAAAGGGTAGGCACTCCAATTTGGGAGCATTAGCGAAACAGTTTAAAACTATATTTCTATATAGTTCTATATATTATTCCTGTTTTATCTATTGTAGAAGAGTGGAGAAATTTCCAGAACTGTCTGTCTGTGTGTGTGTGTGTGTGTGTGTGTGTGTGTGTGTGTGTGTGTGTGTGTGTGTGTGTGTGTGTGTGTGTGTGTGTCTGTGTGTGTGTGTGTTGGCATTCTTTCTGCTTAGACAGAGAGAGCTACTGAGACAATATATATCATCTGTACGAGATTTCAAATACAAATTCGAACCCGTCTACATCTGCTTTAAGATTTCTCAAATAGTTCAATTTAAAAGAAAAATATTTTTGTTTTTTTTGCCATGTATATAACATTTAAGTAAAAAAAAAAGTTACTGTTGAATTTTGCACACACCCTATACACGCACCATGAAAACTAAAACTAATAAACCGTTGACATATTAAATACAGTTGCAGTTTGCATAAACGAATGACTCGAATTAGCGATCGTTCTCGAATAAACATTTCTGTTTTCCCAAGAAATTTAAACCAAACGCCTCAGGGCGACGAAACGAAGATATTTAAAAGACGAATATAATTAAAAGACGGTTCTTTGGGTCTGTCAGTTTAAAGCAAAGTATATAATTCAAGACAAACAGAGTATTGAGAACAAGGTAAATTTCGTTGGAAACAAAGAAGAGAGTACTAGATTCTCATGTGAGGCCTGTGCTTCAATGTGGCAGCGAATGCGGGACAGGCCCATGAAAAATAAAGGTAAGACATGAAGTAACCGAAATGTGGTTCTACAGAAGGGTGCTGAGGATACTATGGACTGAACATGTGAGCGACGACGAGGTTTCAGAGAGGATAGAAACGAAAAAACTAATAGTAACATTAGCAAAAGGAATCTGAAGTTTCTGAAACATGTAATGAGAAAAAAGGGCTTGGAGAGTGTGATACTCACAAGATAGAGGGAAAGAGAGACAGGGAAAAGCAACGTGTGACATATTCGATGGGCTTTAACAAATAGATGGAAGAGTAGGGTTCGGGAGGGGTAACAGGAGAAGGGTTGTTAAGAGCTACAAGAGATAGGGAGATGTCGAAGGCCATGATCGCCTATGACTTGAATGAACATGGCACATAGAAGAAGAAGAGGAAAAAAGCGTGTTAAGATCTACTAGGGATAGGAAGCTGTGGAAGGCCGCGATCTCCTAATATTTGAAGGGACATGGCACATAGAGGAGGAAGAACCCTCCCACTGACGGGATGTGGCTTCCCTTTGTCTGTTCTATAAATACTTTCATGGCTTCTGCTCCAACGAACTGATGTCACTGGTACCTCTGTAACATGTGTTTTCTCGTGCAAGCAGACTGGCAACCGGGTCTTACCCATTCACAGTTAGATCCAACAAATGCAGACGACATTTCTACTACTGCAGCTTTTTTCTCGCACTTCCCGCCTGTAGAAATCGCTTCCTTATTCTTGCTTTCCTGACAGCTACAATCTCCATGAATTTAAATGCAAGGTCAATGCTCATCTCTCAACCGTTTGACCCTAGTTCTTTCTTCACCACCCTGACCCTAGTTCTTTCTTCACCACCCTGTATATCCTTTACTATCTCTCCACCTCTGCAACTGTTATCACCTATATTCACTTCCTTCTCTTGCTCCTTTTTAACTGGTTCGTCCCTCTCTTTACTCTTTTCTGTCTAATTTTTACTCTTATGTAGCCCCCACCGCACATCAAGAAGACGAAGAAGAAGGAGGAGGAAAAGAAGAAGAAGGAGGAAGAGGAGGAGGAGCAGAAGAAGAAGAAAAAGAAGAAGATATGTGATTTTTTAAAAATGTAAATAAGTGCGTCGTTTGTTAGGTCAACCATTTATATGCCATAAAAGTTTTCTTTTGTGATGCTTTTAACATTTAAGGTTGTAATATTCTAAATACGTTATTTTTATAGCATAAGATAAATATATTTTATAGCATAAGATATATTTTAGCTTACAATCAAAACATTATTTATCGGTAATCCCCTGTTAGTATCCAGCGACATAATGCCTAACAATTAACAATCAGATTACTTTTTATGCATTTCTAGACAAGATCTCTTCACAACAAATCGATAGGAACGATGTAGAATTTGCATGTTAACTAACAATTAATGATTTTACACTAGAAATTCATTGTAAATAATTTTACTATAGAGACAAACATGAAATTGATTGCTAACTCAACGGATTTAAGAAAAGTAAATGAGGTCTCCAAAATGCCAACTACAGTAAAATCAAACAGGTATAGAAATTTAAAAACCTGGGAAGCATTCTGACAGCAGATGGAAAATGCGACATCGAGATTCGAAGACGGATTTGCATGGCCAAGGACGCATTTTAAAGGCGGAGCAGAGTCCTGAAAGACAGGAAGGTTTCGTTGGAGACAAAGAAAAGAGGACTGGACTGTTATGTGATATCTGGCCTCCTATATGACAACGAAGACCTGACAATCTTCTTAAAGATGAAGGAGAGACTTGAAGTAACAGAAATGTGGTTCTACAGAAGGATGCTGAGGATACCAGGGACCAAACATGTGAGCAACGAGGAAGTTTTAAAGAGGAAGCAAATGAAAATGAAACTTACCTTTGGCAGTAGAAAGAGACAACAGAGGGATCTGGGACACTTAATGTGAAAGGAAGGCTTGGAGAAACTAATACTCACAAGACTGATAGAGAAAAAGAAAGACAGGGGAAAGCAGCACGAGACCTACTTGATGGGCTTGAGCAGGTGGAGCGGGGTTTTATAGTGATACCAAAAGAAAAATATAACGTACTACTAGGGATAGGGGCAAGTGAAAATATTCTTCTTCTTCTATGTGCAATGTTCTTTCAGAACTTAGGTGATAATGGCTTTTCACGTCTCCTATCCCTGTTGGCTCTTAGCACACACTTTCGCCTGTTACCCCACCCAAATCTCCCTCTGCCATCCACCTGCTCAGGCTCATTAAATATGTTATCCGCTGCTTTCTCCTTTCCCCTTTACTCACTATCTGACCTGTGAGTATCAGATTCTTCAAGCCTTCCTTCCTCATTACATGTCCCAAGAAATTTATCTGTCTTTTCTGATGATCATCATTAATTTTTTTTCCGTTTCTACCCTTTCTAAAACCTTGATCTATGATATTCTCAGCACCCTTCTGTAGAATCACATTTCAGTTTTTTCAAGTTTTTCATTCAGCTTTGAAAATATTGTCAAGAATTCACTGCCATATTGAAGGACAGACATCACATAGCAATACAGTACTCTTTTCGTTGTTTCTAGCTAAATTTTCCTGTTTTTTAATACTCTGCTCAGCTTCTAGAATGCGTCCTTGGCTATTACAATTCTTCTTTGGATCTCAGTGTCGCACTTTCTGTCTTCCGTTAGAACACTTCCGTAGTACGTAAAAGTTTGTACTTGCTTGATTTTAGTATCCCCAACCTGTAATTGGCATGTTGGACTCCTTTGTTTGCTGATGACTATACATTCGGTTTTTTGTAATTTATTTGTAGTCCTTTCTTTTGTTCTTCTCCATCTAACAGTTTAGGGGTGGGTTTTATTTTTCTTTCCGTATCTACTGTCAGCACTGTATCATCTGCGTATCTTATGTTGTACACATTGTGACTACCAATGACGAATCCTGGCATAATTTCTAGGGTTCTCAGAATAGTCTTGCTGTACAAGTTGAATAGATCAGATGAAAAGACACATCCTTGTCTTACGCCCCTTTCTATCTTTGTATATCTGCTAAATACGTTTCTTGTCCGTATGCAGGCGGTTTGCTGCCAGTAGAGGTTTTTTATTACACTGATGTCTTTGCTAAATATGTCAAGGTTGCTGAACATTTCTGTTGATTCCTGGTAGCGTACTATGTTGAACGCCTTGTCATAATCTACAAAACACAGGTAATCTTCCTTTTCCATTTGTATCGCACTTTCTGATAGCATCCTAAGCATAAATAACGCATTCCTTGTTCCAATATCCTTGACAAAACCGCAGTGCTCTTGTCCTATTTCCGGTTTGATTCTGCTTCACACTCTATTCGTCAGGATTCGGACAATAAGCTTTGTTATGTTGTTCATCAAACTGAATGTTCAGTGGAGTTTTCATTCGATTGAACCCTGCTTATTAAGCAGAGTTATGAAAATTGATTTGCTTAGGTCACCTGGTATTATACCACTGTTGTATATTTCATTTATTAATTCAGTATTTTTCTCTATGCCAAAATCTTCTAAGGCTGTCAACGTCTCTATTACAATGCCGTCTGGTCCAGCTGCTTTGTTCCTATTCAGTTTGGTCATTGCAGCTTTCACTTCGGATTTTAATATTTCCGATCCTTCAGCATTATTTGTTTACTATTGGTTGGTCTCTCTTGTCGTGGAAGAGATCTTTAATATTTTCTTCTCATCGTGGGAGCATTTCCTCTTTCTCCAATATGATCGTTCCAGTGATATCGTAAACTGAGACTTATTTTGAGGATAAAAACAAATTATTCTACGAAAAAAATATGGAATTGTTAGAGGAGCGTTGGAATCAGTCTATCATCCTAGAAGGAGACTGCTGATGAATGAAGTTGAATTTTGTCTAAAAGTTGTTGTTTTATTAGGCCACGGATTTATAGCGTGGTGCGTTGTGAATGAAAAAGAATTATATTGTTTTTTTATCAGATACATTCGCAATAATTTATTCGGTCGTGTGAGATTTCTTTATGCAACTCTGAAGGTGCTCAGCATATTGCTGATATATAATGACATGTTTATCGTTATTTATGTTTGAACTTATATATATATATATATATATATATATATATATATATATATATATATATATATATATTCAACGTTTTTGGGAAGTTAGGTTTTTGAATATGTCCAGCGTCTGTAATATATATATTTTTTTCTTTCTTTTCTTTTCTTTTTCCCTCCTTCCCTTCCTTTTTCTTTCTTATCTCCCACCTTTTTTCAATGTTGCTTAACCTTACATCAATTCAACACAGTCGTCTGTTAATTTTTAAGTTACAATTCTGTTTTCTTTTTTTTTGTGAACCCAGACGATGTCAATTTTTTCTTTTCTTGTTTATTTGTTTTTATTTTGTTTTATCTTTTTCTTTCTTTTTCTTTTTTTATTTTCTTTTTCTTTTTTAATTTCTTTGCAAATCTATTTAAAAAGGAAAATTAGACTGATTTTTCCCCAGTTTCTGAAATGATTTTTCGGTTGCTGAGGTGATGTGTTATCCCCCGTGGGGATTTTCACATCGAAATGGTCACTCAACATCATTGAATTAATCTTTTTTTTAATTCATATTTGCTATGTAATATTTTATTACATGGAGCTCTCTTCCTGTATCATTTTTTAATATTAAAATTTTTAATATTAATTAGGATCGGGTTTTTGGAATTTACCTTCCTGCTTTTTTCACTTGGATTAAAGTATCTGAATTAATATATATATATATATATATATATATATATATATATATATATACTGGATGCGATTGAAAAATTGTTGCCATTTTTTATTTCAATTTCGCGCATGCGCATTGTTTGCTTTTCGTTTTGCACATGTAGTATAACTTCAGTTGGACACCGTGTGAAAGATAAAGAGCAGAATGAAAGAATTTACTCTACCACAAATCTGGAAACGGCAGGCTCTACTGTTTGACATTTGCACGAGAAGCTGAAGTGTTTGAGTGTCAATCTAAGGACAGTACAGATGATTCGGAAAGAGTTGGATAAGTCTGAAGTTTTTATTGATCACTAGTGATGGCGACGTCATGCCTCTATTCATCTTCCAACAGGGCCTCAGACTCAACATGGAGGCCTACGTCATTGAAAATGGAGTAGTGTTCTAGATCAAGATATTGGCTGCTGGAAAACACTAGGTCTGGCAACGGTACTCGACACCATGCCACACTAGCAGGAGAACACAGTTATGGCTATCAGACAATTTTTACAACGACATCACCCTTCGCATCTGGCCACCTAATTTCTCAGACTGCAACCTCCTTTATTATTATTTGTGGGGGCGAAGTTCCTTAAGTGACCAAAAAATCTCCTAGTAACTTTAAAAGTGAACTGAAGGCAAGGAATAGGGTAGCACTAACTAAATTTGAACAAGGTGACCGTATAAATGTGATTTAGAAGATTCCGAAGTCGCCTTGAGGCTGCAAATAAAGCTAAATGCGATTTATTGAATAAATTTACTCTTTAGTATTTGAAGATATTGTTGTGTTATTTTGGTAAATATATCTGTTAAAACAAAATTTTAAATTCAGTGTTATTTTCATTTTTTGCCTAATTTAGACCACAATTTATCGATCGCAACATATGTTTGTATGTAGATGACACACACACACACACGCACGCAGGCACACACACACATATATATATATCATCCACATACAAGACTGTTTCGCTGTATCACAGCTCATCAGTTCGGCTAGACTTCCATTGTTTCCAGTAGGGATCGAAATTCAACCGATCTGTAGTCAGTTGGAGTCCATACTCCCTAAGCCATATTCGCATGGAATGAGAGAGGGAAAAGTCTAGCGTGTTATATATTGTTATATATATGTGGTGCATACACACGCTAGTCACCGGGAAAACTCAATTCATTACTGAAGAGTATATGTGTACCTTGAGTTAGGCTATCGGTGTAGGATAATGTTTTTATATTCATTAATACATACGAATAAATATACATGCAAAGATTTATATACAAGCTTACCAAAAAGACTATAGACGTGGTTGATTTATTAGAAATGAATAAGATATACACACATTTGACATAGCGTTAGTTATACCCTGGTAAAAATCCGCTGTCTTGGATGCAAATAACTCTGTAAGTGTCCGCCGTAAATCTAATTCAATTTCAAAGAATGTCCCGTGAAAAAGGATGATAAGGGATTTGTTGGCCGTTGAGTAAGATGAATGGCTCAAGTAATATCCGTATGGTATTCCTGGTCACATGCGCAAGGTAAAGATTGGCTTTGTTATGGAAAATTAATACACTCTTGCGATTAAACAATCCTGGCTCCTTCTGCTTCAGTGTCTGTTGCACAGACCTGTTGGTAGATACTCATATTGCTCAATTTGTCGACTAGCCTACCAGATACAAAAGATGATGTGGCATGGTTGTAGAAGTAGTCTTGTGGTGTGAGCCACAAGATCCCGTGGAGACAACCAATGTCTGGCTCGCATAGGAGTGTCATTCAAGACCCGTTTTTGTGACTTGTGAGCAAATATGGGCAACTTTTTGTTATGAGAATGCAGCGAGAAACAGGTTGTTGCTCATTGTTGCTTCTGGCTTACGACAGTGTGGGGTATCCACTTCTTCAACATGTATGCTTTCCGTATGAAGTGCAGGTGAAGTCTAACTGTTTCAGCAGAAACCTGGAAGCTTTTGGTAAGGTCACCACAGGTTTAGCTGTTGTCTTCTTCCATAGTCTTCTTCAGGCACTCTTCAACCAGGACCTGTGGTTGGTCAATGCGCTACTCGTCACAAAATGACAGATCATCCGACCTGAAATTCAGGAACAAATAACAGGCGGTCAGTTCACTCACAGCTTTAGCCACAAATGCTTGATGTATTCAGCAACTTTATGCGCCTGTAGACAAGTCATAAAGCTGGCAACTCTAAAAGAACTGCTTCGACACTGCTGTGTTTCCTTGCCAATTCTCGTGCTATGACGGATTTGTGTGTGCTACGCCTCCATTTCAGCTCATTTGCATCAGTGATCACTTCTTCCCATACGATTTAAACATGACAAGGACTTTTTGGTTGACTTATATATAATATAATTACTGATATTTATTCTTGAGCTTCATATATACAAACTTTGCCATGGGTCGTAAGGAAGATATAAATAACAAACAGAACAATATATTGTATACTTATTAAATGATGTGATTACAATATTTTGCGATAAAGTTCATCAGAGATCAGATAACAATTAAAAAGGAAAATAGAAAATGTTGACAAAGTCTCAGTTCTGCATCGTGGTGCTATCAACACTTTTTAATACAAATGTGCATTGGTCTAATTTTATTATAACCAAAAACTAAATAATTAAACAATATATATATATATATATATAAAGGAAAAAATCACCGCCAAATGTAAAGCGGTATATATTTATGAAAACAAAGAACAATAAAAAAAATCTTAGAAAGAAAGGGAGATGCAAATAGGTAAAAATATATGAGCGAGATTAATAAAATAATAACAATTGTGTGGGTTTCCCGGTAGGAAGATACGGGCGATGTAAAAGCAAACAGGAAGAAAGATGCAGAATAAATACAACAATGGTTGAAGACGTGAAAGCAACCAAAGGAACCCCTTTAATTAAACATCGCAATAGAATATATGATGAATAAGTATATTATAACTGTTTTTTCAGCGATGTCTTTTTATGGTTGAGCAGAAAGTTACATTGGTGATCCCGATGGATGGGTTAGATATTAGCTTCTTCATTAAAGACTGTCAGTCAGGAAGACTTTTAAAACAACAGTATGTTCAGTAGTGTTCTTTGCTAATGGACGCACCAGCATCATAGACCCATTCAATGTCAACGATTACTGTATATTCTTAGCAAAAAAAACAAAAAAACAAAACCAAAAAAAAACACGATTTTAATGCTACTGGAAACAAAGCTTAAAAATTTGAGCATCTGAAAATATCGGAAATGTTTATATATATATATATATATATATATATATATAAACATTTCCGATATATATATGTTTACTAGTTCAATGTGATTCTGACCCATATATATATATATATATATATATATATATATATATATATATATTCCGAAATTAAATTATTATATATATGTTGCCAGTAGCATTAATTTTTTTTCCTAAGAATTTACAGCAACCGCTTACATTGAAGGAGTCTATCATGCTGGTGCATCCATTAGCAAAGAACAATATATATATATATATATATATATATATATATATATATATATATATATATATATATCATCTAATGAGCCTGACGGACCTACCTAGGTTTCACCTTAACGGATCGTCAGGGAAAACTTTCCCTGATGATGCGTTTAGGTAAGACCTAGGTAGGTCTGTCTGGGTCATTATGTGATTTATTTATTTCGCTCTACCTCTGTACTGATCGCTTTTTTTAGTTGATTACTCGTATCGGGGTTTTTTCTTTGGGGCTTTGTGCTGGTCTCGGTCCGAACTCTTGACTGACGTTGATGTACAAAGCTCTTTCTTTTTTAAAAAAACATTTTTCCTTCTTTCGAGGAAGGATTTTCGACACGAGTATTTTTACAATCTAACTTATATATATATTCCATTTGTAAACGACTTTTTACGCGACCTCGGTTTTTACCATGATTGGTGTCTTCAGGCAAATTCCTACAATGTAACACTTTTTAATACAAATGTGAATTGGTCTAATTTTATTATAAACCAAGAACTAAGTAATTAAACAATATATATATATATATATATATATATATATATATATAATGAAAAAAGTCACCGCCTAATCTAAAGCGGTTATAAATTATAATTTATTTCGACGGGTAAATTTGTGATGCCCATTCGTCAGTCCGAAAATTAAGAATGGTTCTATTTGTATTTTCTGGTCTGATGAAATCCTTATCAAAATATATTTTATAAGTTATCTCTTCATTTATATTCTCTCCAAAACCTCATCGTTGCACACATTCTCGGTCCATAATATCCGCAGAATCTTATGCATGAAACCAGCACATTTTCTCAGTAATCAGTCAGTTAAGTGCCATACGTAATACACGCTTGGGCGATCATGTCTCGAAAGAGACATGACTGACTGGGCAGAAGATTGTCCCGCAGTAGGTTGCCATTGCTTTCTGCGGTAGACTGGTTGCGACCAAGGCTATAGAACCCAATCTGTCCTGCTATTTGACCCATAACTGGAAGGAAGGAACTTCTACTTTGCATAAAGAGGGGTATCTGTTTTCTATTGTTATGAAGTAATAAACTGATCCCCCACTAAATACTAGCCAGCTAGTCTACCACAGAAAAAATGGCAACGTACTGCGGGATAATCTTCTGCCCAGTCAGTCATTTCTCTTTCGAGACATGATCGCTCAAGCGTGTATCACGTATGGCACTTAACTGACTGACTGAATATAATAGTTGAAAACAATTAAAACTTCTATTTTTGCATAAAGTGGGGTATCTGTCTTCTATTGTTATGAAGTAATAAACTGATCCCCCACTAAATATTAGCCAGCTAGTCTACCACAGAAAAAATGGCAACCTACTGCGGGATAATCTTCTGCCCAGTCAATTCTGTCTCTTTCGAGACATGATCACCCAAGCGTGTATCACGTATGGCACTTAACTGACTGACTGAATATAATAGTTGAAAACAATTAAAACTTCTATTTTTGCATAAAGTGGGGTATCTGTCTTCTATTGTTATGAAGTAATAAACTGTTCCCCCACTAAATATTAGCCAGCTAGTCTACCACAGAAAAAATGGCAACCTACTGCGGGATAATCTTCTGCCCAGTCAATTCTGTCTCTTTCGAGACATGATCACCCAAGCGTGTATCACGTATGGCACTTAACTGACTGACTGAATATAATAGTTGAAAACAATTAAAACTTCTATTTTTGCATAAAGTGGGGAATCTGTCTTCTATTGTTATGAAGTAATAAACTGATCCCCCACTAAATATTAGCCAGCTAGTCTACCACAGAAAAAATGGCAACCTACTGCGGGATAATCTTCTGCCCAGTCAATTCTGTCTCTTTCGAGACATGATCACCCAAGCGTGTATCACGTATGGCACTTAACTGACTGACACCCTTGTGCAAAGTAATTGAAACAACTTCTCTATTTCTGTTTCTTTCGCTATACGGTCAATTTTACACTATTTGGAGTTACAGAATGTAATCAATTTCTATTTTTCCTCAGATTCACTTATTAGTCATTAACACTGGTGTGCAGTAATATGAATTTATTTTCGGGGTTTTTGATAAAATTTGTTTTACCTTGAAAGAATTGCATCATCCGCGATGGCATCCTATTTTGATCACGTCCAGATACTACTGTCTCGACTGTCGATTAGTTGTCCTACAGCCATTGTTTGCAAAGGACGTTACTCCAAGGAAGCTTTCGAAAATTGCAACGCTGCGGGAACACACTGGCAAGCCTTAAAGAGAGATCCCAAATATTGTTGGCATCATTTTTTCAACTGTCAGTCGTGTCATCATAGCGAAAAAACAAACTGGATAAATCAGTAAAAAAACATAAAGAAAAATGTGGTCGGAAAAAACAAAACAAAAAAACAAGCCCAAGAGACGACTTTACGTGATTAGGGTCAGTGTGAATGATTTTAGGAATACATTATTCGTTACGTTTCAATTAATTTGCGCAAGGGTTTCAATTCAACTCTTTGGTCAAAAACTTTTACACACAAAAAACCAAGAACTTTTACTCAAAAGATATCGAAGAAAGACTTGATAAATGATCCCAAATTATTTCAAATTTAAAAGGCCTGAACAGGTGGATGACAGCATGGGGGCTGAGAGACGTTACAGGAGAAACCGTGCTAAGAGCCACCAGGGATAGGAAGACGTGGAAGGCCATGATCGCCTACGTCCTGAAAGGACAAGTTACATAAAACAAGAAGAATAGTGAATTGCAAAAAAAATAAGAGAAATGTAATTGTATTTTATATTTTTAATAATATATTTGCTAAACAAAAAAAGCGGAAATTATACATCAGAAGTAGTATACATTAAGTATTATATCAGTATTACATGAATAATCAATACAAATCATTTTCTGTGCGCGTTATGTCTTTAATTACTGTAGACATAATTTTAGACTTCACTGTATACCCCAATGTTTTAACATTTTCTAATCGAAAAATTCGGATAAAGACGTATATTATTTATTCATTACTTTTCCCTTCAGATACAAAAAGCATGTGATATATAATGAGAAATTGACTGAGTTGCACTCTTCTTCCAAAGTAAATGTTATAAAAATAATTGGTGAGTCGTTTGTTTATAGGACGGAAATAATGGACACAAATATTTATGGATTTTTTGTGCGCCCAGAGCGAAGTGTCATGTGAATATTTTGTCTGCTAATGTGAGCAATTCAGCGCAATAATGACATCCAGGTGTTTCTGTTGTGATATAAAAAAACATGCACAGGATAGGCGTTTCGTAGTAGCATCAGCCGTATTACATATATGAAACCAAACAGAGACATAATTCAGTCGTTGATTAGAAAAAAAAGAAATTATCATTTGCCACACAAGGAACATAGCTACTTTTGTTACACTTTTTACAAATGCTGAAATCCATTCAAAAATGAAATAAGTTTCATCCGCTGAAAAAAATAGTTCTAAAAAGGAAGCAAGAGGAAAAAAGAAATAATAAACAAAAGAAACTTCGAGTTGACAAAAAAAAACGAGAAAGAAAAAGGAATAACCATCAACTTCAAAAAGACAAAAATACAGGGATTGATTTTTCACTATTAAAAAAAATAACCGTATTGCACTCGTTCAAAAGATGTAGTTTAATGTAACAGGTGTTGAAATAAAAAAGGAATAGACAGAATTATTATATTTCAACAATTTTTGAGCATTTAGTTTTAAAGGTCGTTTGAAAACCTGACATCAATATGAAACTCGATAAGTTGTTTTTCTTATCTCATTTTTTTTTTTAGTTTATCACCACACTAACACTACGTAGTTGCAATATTACAGATCTGTTGTATTTTGGTTTGGTGGTACGTGACATTATTGCAGTATTACTGAAATATTGTAATCAACTTTTTCCTGAATTTTCATTTCCAATGTTTCTCGTAACGCTATAAAGATATGAAGTGATCTAGCTGAAAAGTTCTGCCCGGTTTAAATTTATTATTTTTTAAACAGTATCATCTCATGCAATTTTGCCATTTTAAGAATAATAAAAATTGATATTTTTATATTAAATACATTAATTGGAAACAATATTCAAAACAAAATTCTAATTGTAAATCACCACAAACAAAATGAGGAATTTATTACTGTAATCGATACGGAAATGTTTAAAAAATTAAATGATTTGTAAAAGCTATTAAATAAATAAGATCTTACACCATTTATAATTATTATTAGCAAGAAATGAAAAAATAAGAATGCATATAATAGCATAATACTGCTCGATGCAAATTATATGACAAAATATTTTTAATTTGCATCTTTTATTTAACACGGCACTAAAACAACTGCCCTGTATAACATGTTACATCATCATATAGCTAAATCATCATATAGCTAAATTATTCCAAGGTTTTATTTAATGGTACAACTATTTAGTGCGCTTGTACAATTTTACCCATGCAATTTAAAATTACAAATTTTATATACTCCAGGCTTTTACTGATAACCGGAAAAACATTATAACGCTACGATTTTGAACTTAAACTTAATCATTTAAAATCGTTTCATACAAAAACGATAACGATTTTAAAAGAAATATTTTGTGCCATTATCTATCATAAAAACAACAACTTTCAAATTGAGTACAATACGACGATTCGAAAACTGACTCGTTATATTGTACATTTTACAGAGAACAGCAGCCAGTTCGAGAACACATTTCTTAATGACTATTACAGATGTACGTTGTGGTGCAGTGGTTATCGACTAGTAACGAAAAATCGGGGCGTCGAGTTCGAATTCTAGTTGAATTCGTTGCATTCACTTACGCACAAATACCCTTGGGAAAGGTATTAATCCGTCTATGCCCTCCAGTTATGGGTTACATAATAGAACAGATTGGGTTCTATAAATATGGCTAGCAACCAGTCTAACGCAAAAAGCATTGGTAACCTACTGCGAGATAATCTTCTGCCCAGTAAGTCGAGATATAATCCCCCAAAAACGTGTATCCCGTGTGGCACAACTGACAGAGATACCTTTAGGTCTACTACCACTAATACTAATAACATCACTGTTATTATTGTTGTTCTCGTTGCTTCGATAGATGCATATTTTTAACTGGGCACGATTCAAGGTAAAAGAGTTTCAATGCTAATTTCTAATGCAAATCAATCTTTTCTCTTGGAACACTGGCAGAACATAATCTTCCTTGTGAATATGACAATAACGATGAACTGTATAAATAGTTAAAATGCCTCGTCTCAGAAATATATACAGATAAAACTAAAATTACATAAAACTGTATATTACACAATAATACTGCTAAACACAAATTATAAGACATCTTTTAAACTTGAATTGTTTATTGAAAATCTCACGGAAATTATTACACTATATAACCAATAACACCAAACATTGGCCATTAACATATGGGGGTTCTTAACAAAATCCAACGAAGAATTTGTAATGTGATCGATCCCGACTCAGTTGAATTCACTTTTTCACCGGCGTTATATGGTTTCCCTGTGTCTCTTCTACAAATACTTTCCTGACTTCTGCTTCGATGAGCTTAGCTCACTGGTGTCCTCTTTGCATGAATCTACTCGAGCTACTAGACTATCTACTAGGTCCCACCCTTTTACTGTGAAACCAGGAAAATGTAGCTGCAACTTCTTCTCTACCAGCTTCTTTTCTTGCGCTTCACGCCTATGGAATTCCCTTCGTATACATGCTTCCCCGACAAATACAATCTAAAAGAATTTATATGTAAGGTCAACTGTCATCTCCTATCTCTCTGACTCGCATCCTTTCTCTCATGTTCTTTTCTTCGTCCACTCTACTCTCATCACACCAGTATTCTCACCCTTCTCTTACCCATTTCCTGAAACCCACTATAACTTGTTTCTATTTCTCATCATTTACGTAGCCCCCTGCGCACCAGTGGCAGTAAAACTGCTTTGCTTGGGAGGAAATGATTTCAAACAAATAGCTAAATTGTTCAGTATAAATTCCCTTTGAAGTAAATGAAGGTCATATTTGATGGCAAAACTATTTAGCAATAACATGTTTGTGTCTTCCTTCTTGTCCATATTAACTGAACTGCTTTTTCCACTCTTTACGAATGTGCAAGTAAAGTTTGCAATTCGATTGTTTTTTGCATTCTTTAGAACCTCTTGCAGTTAATTATTTGAAAAATTTGCAAGTTCTGATTCACAAATTCCTTTATGTAAGAAGTTAATCAAATTTGACACGTGTGTTGCTTCAGCGTTGATGAATCTCATCTGTCATCTCATCTTTGGTAGCTCACTATTTCTAAAGCAAACAAACTAACTGCATATATTTCAATTATATATTTTATAAGGAACGTTGTGTTATAAGGCTTATACTGATCACCGGAATGAAATGAGTTGACTCTAAATTGAATACTTAAACTCATGTTTTCAAAATCCACTATGTATTTTGAAAAAAAAAATTATGTTATTATTTATCAAGTCAAACCCCAATTTTCAGATTGAGTGCAATACACAGTTCAAAATTGATCGGTCTTAAATTTGTTATCTGCTCAAGAGAAAAATAATAAGAAGCGAGTTCCAAATTAGGGGTATAAATATCAAGCAGGTACAGAAGTTGAAATATCTGACAATGTTTTTTTTCACAGGATAGAAACCGCGTCACCATTATTGGACTAACGAAAAAAGTATTGCAAATAGTAAATCAAGATAAAGAGAAACGAAAAAACTCATTAGAAACAAAGAAAACAGTACTGAACTCCTATATCATATTCATGCTCTCATATCGTCGTAAATACCGCGAGGATGGGGAAAAACTCTAGGCAGAAGGCAGATGTTTCTTGTCAAGGACACTGAAAATTCCTTAGCGAGTAAGACACGAGGTATATTTAAATTAAATGGTGGAAGAATGAACTTCAAACAGTAGAACTAGAAAAGGACAGCCAAAATTCGTGAAATGTATAATGAAGAAAGAAGGTATGTGAAATTAACCATCACGGATTATATTTAGAACAAAAGAAATAGACAAAGGCAGAGAGCTCTTTATCTGAGGAGTTTGGGTGTCTGGATGACGGAACAATAGTGTAGCCTTAGCAGTGAGAGAAAAGCGGCTAAGAACTTCAAGGGATAAGAAGGTGCAGAGAACAACTTGCCTACGTCCTGAAGTAGCGCAGCATATAGAAGAAGAAGAAGAAGAAGAAGAAGAAGAAGAAGAAGAAGAAGAAGCATATAGAAGAAGAAGCATATAGAAGAAGAAGAAGAAGAAGAAGCATCATATAGAAGAAGAAAAAGAAGAAGAAGAAGAAGAAGCATATAGAAGAAGAAGAAGAAGAAGAAGAAGTATATAGAAGAAGAAGAAGAAGCATATAGAAGAAGAAGAAGAAGAAGAAGAAACAGCAGCATACAGAAGAAGAAGAAGAAGAAGAAGAAGAAGAAGAAGAAGAAGAAGAAGAAATGCAATGGATACGATTTTTTTCTCTTATTTTGTACCTATGTTTACGTAGACACGGAACCCATTTTTCCCCGACCTTTATTGTTTGGCCAACAATTTACGAAACACAAGAAAATTGGAGCGGCACGGCTGGAATCCGACTGAAAACCATACCAGAGGTTTACATATATTATGGATCTTCGTAGTCAATTCGTTGTGGAGTTGTTGTGGCGATACTTTGCCGCAAAGTTGTAGTGACCGGTTGGGCCGAAAGTAAGACACGGAAAACAGAAGGTAGGTTCAAAGTAGTGTATTATTATAACAAGAACATAGATACAAATAAGAGATAGTAGTCAGTAAAAAAATATAGTAAGTCCGAACGGTACAGTTACGCTGCTGATTGAGTCGTAGCTGGTCTTAACTGCGTACTAGCTGTCAACTAGTATTTAGTTGCCTTCTCACTTAAAACAATATGTGGCACAAGGCCTTTTTTAATTTGGGCAATCCGGGTCAATTTAATGTCTGATTTTCCCCAGTCGAGATTCTGCTGAAGGGTAGAGTTTTGATTGTGTTATTACTCTCCACCCGAGTTCAACAATGCGTCCAGCAGAACTAGCTATCCGCAACTGCCGTACTTGACTGCTTTTAACTGCCTTAACTATATATCACAAGAGGAAGAGTCCATTCCTCGTAGGAGGGCACCATAACAATCTAAGAAAATACTGTTTGAATGGTGCTAATAATTCTGCTGTAAGGAATTCCCAAGTCCAAGGTTTTGAGTGTAGCGGCGTTGTTCAAGCTGCTGATTATGTTTATCGTCCAAAAATTGTAACAAAGATCCGCTTAGCTTAGTTGCCATTATAACACGCAGTTTGGCTCTGTGATTGTTGAACAAACAAAATTCTACCTTGGCGTCCCCGACAGGGATTGATTAGCCGGTCTAAATGACGATTGTAGAGACCACATCCTAATATGATAGACATTATTTTTGACCACTTCCAGTATAGTAAATAATATCTTTTTTTTTTTTGTTATAATAGATTTAAAGATGATGCTATTTACAAGATGCACACATGTTTGTATCTGAAAGTTACCAAAACGCCGGAACGTAGCTACCATAATCCTGTCTGCCACACTGATAACAACCGGAGACTGATAATTAAGGAGCCGTTCGAAAGTACTTAAAGAAAAACACCGAAGAAAACAGGAATCTATTAACTTGCAATATTTATACATAATATTAATTTGAGGATAACAAATTATTAAAAAAATGCGAAAAAAAAACCCATTAACACATGGAACTTTAGTTTGACAAAAGCTGTTTAAACACCCACATGCGCACACACACACATATACAACTTTTCCAAATTATTGTGTAATCGTCTCTTTAATATTGCATTTTATTTTGAAATCTAGAAGTAAAATAAGTTTTATTACATTGATACGTGTAGTTTAGCTTTTGCATGTTTCAAGCAGAAATATTTATATCGGTAGTTACCATACCGAGGCATTTATTAGGCTACCGCGAACCAAGGAGGAAGCCTACTTACCAGTACCGACACACTACAGGATTAAAGGTTAGCTTTTTGTGACTGTTATATTAGCTGACCTTCTATTTTGGGGTAGTATTTTTTCAGATTTAAAGGTCGCTTGATACGCGGGAATATACGTTAATTGGAATTAGTGGAACTCTTGAGTATTTGCTTGCAAATAAAGTTGAAAGAACAAATCAAAGACAATGGCATACATTCATATATAATTGTCGAAAAAAGTGTCAAAAACTGATAGCCACTTGGTGCAAAGAATGCACATCTTCATTGTCCTTGGAAAGCATCAAGGAGCATCCTATTTTTAAAAGCATTAAATTTGTGGACATTTGCTTTATTTCACATTATTTTTATTCTTTTATAGTCCAAAAAGTTTAGATAACATTTTTATTGTTGGTGTGAACGCACCAAAAATCCAGAACGGAATATTTGATTTCGTTACTTGTTACTTGTGCGTGTTACCGGGCATAAATTATGTAAATTGTTGTGTGATCGTCTCTTGAATATTGCATTTTAATATGAAAGCAAGATATAGAAGCAGTTTTACTATATTTATTTGCTGTAGTTCAGCATTTTACTGTGCATTTTTTCAACCAGAAATATTTACCTACTAGCATATATACCAGTGTCTGTACAACCCAGTATTAAAAGTTATCTTGTAATCGATGTATTAGACAACCCTCTATTTTGGTGGCTAATTTATAAGTTGCCTTATACTCGTAAATATACTTTATATATGAATTTTCAATCAAACCAACTTCAAATTTTACCTAGAGACGTTATTGAGATATCTTTAATATTCAGGGATTTTGTTGTTCTTTCCCAAGTTGTTTTCGTATTTATGCGAAGATTGGTGTAATTTGGTGTCTTTGTTTTTTATGAATGTTCTTTCTTAAGTGGTATAGTATTTGAAGGCGGTTGATTGCTTTTCATTGCTTTTTATTGTTTACTTCTTTTAAAAGTGCCTACGTGCATGTCTGCTCAATTGCTTTATATAGAGTTGACCTCTTTCTATCATTTTAAGTTTACCCTTTTTTACTATGTTGTGTCGATCTATTTTACCATGTCGGTATTTTTGCTTGCTTTATTTTATTTTTAGGCTATGATTCTTGTTTGTATTTATGAAATACGGAGAAAAACAAAGACCATGAAGACTGAACATATCTCAATAATGCCTTCACGAAATTTCGAAGTCGGTATGACTGAAGTAACACTATTCAGCTGAGTGAGAAATTTTTCCGTATCAATTCTATTAGCATTTTATATCTGTCTTGATATCAAGCACTTTATGAAAAAACACTGCTTTCCTAAAATTACTTTCTACTAGTACACTGAAGAGAAAATGGCAACTTGGCACTAAGTATCATTATAATTTACACACACACACACACACACACACACACACACATATATATATATATATATATATATATATATATATATATATATATATATAAAACCAAGTATAGTGTAGGAATAGATGGAATAAGATGCCGTATTGAAAGAAACACCATACTTCAAAAAGTGCTC
The DNA here is from genome assembly GCA_037127315.1 of Ascarosepion bandense. Taxonomy (NCBI): domain Eukaryota; kingdom Metazoa; phylum Mollusca; class Cephalopoda; order Sepiida; family Sepiidae; genus Ascarosepion; species Ascarosepion bandense. The sequence continues at coordinate 247,676 of JBBBDQ010001944.1, read as the reverse complement.
AATACAAAATAGAGCAAATTTCTTGTAATTTTAAAAATTGCTCCTTCACAAGTTCCCTGCCACGTGAGCGTTAAATAAAATCACCGTTACGTGAGCGTTCTTAAAAACGGTAAACGGTAAAATCAGTTATTTTAATTCGCCTTAAGACACCATTCATGATAGAAACCTAGGTCGCGTACTAACTCTTTTACAAATGAAAAATATTCAAAAGTTCTACAATATAATCGTTTTAAACATTTTTAATACAAATGTGCACTAGTCTAATTTATTATGACCAGAAACTAAGTAATCAATCAATCAATCAATCAAGCAATCAATCAATCAATCAATCACTCAATCAATATATATATATATATATATATAATTATTAAACATTCATTCGTAAAAATCAAGTAAGAATCTATTAAATGTAATAAGAAGTGCTTACTACACACTTAAAAAATATAAAGATTTAACATTCTTTATTTTATATTTCCTGTTATCCGTTTTAAAATAAAGAATTAGAAAAAGCAGTTATCATCACTCCATTATTGTTTACCGTCTTTTCTCTCCTTTTATTACTCCACTCTCTACATACTCGTCTCTCTCCGTTTTCGTTAATCACACACACACACACACACACATATATATATATATATATGTGTGTGTGTGTGTGTATTCTAAACCCATATATATATATATATATATATATATATATATATATGTATATATTCTAAGCCCAGAGGTTTGCTCTAGTAAAGGAAGGGGTTAGGGGATATGTGTTTTTATAGAGTTAAGCCAGCGGAATTTCAGTAGTAATTTCTAATTTGGTAGTGGGTTGTATGTGGTTTGATCCTTCAGCTAGAAGTGGTAGGCAGACGGGAAGTAACTGCTTAGCCAAATCTTAAAAAAACATATTGTGACTAATTGGAAGAATAGGTAAATTATTGCAATTTATAATTATTTCTATGACGAAACATACTAAAGATATCTCTCCCTATATATATATATATATATATATATATATATATATATATATATATATATAAATTAGAGAGAGAATGGCAGACCCGTAGAAACGGAAAGAATAATCGAAAAATCTTCCAATTAATATAAATTAAAAATATAGAAAAATAGAGCTCTCGATGGATATTATCCGGAGTATCATAAAATATGGTGAGGAATACTCAACACATAGTGAAACGATTATCAATTAAGATTTATTTACACAATGCAATTTTACATTGTCGATTTCAGACCTTTAAAAAATTCAACAGTCTGAAAGAGACAATGTAAAATGATATTATTGAAACAAATTTTGATTTATAACCGTTTAACTGTGTTGATTTTTCATCTCAGTATATTATATTATATATATATATGAATTTTGCGAAGTGTGTGGATATGTTAGGTGTCATATGTTAAATTAAGAATCATAAATCCTTTTCTGTTAAGAATTGTCAGTCTATGTACCGATAAAGGTAGTTATGAACCTCCTACTCATCGCAAAATTCAACTATCATAAAGCGAAGGTCGCATATCTTAAAGTTTTTTGATTCTGTAGACATTTAGGCATCAAATCTGGACTTAACAACGTTAAGGTTTGCCACTAATAGAACTATATTCTTAGGTTAGTTATGAGTTGTGTTAAGCAATATGTGGCCGAAGAAGATGAACATCGTTTTTATGTGGGCTATTGATTATAACGTCAATAAATACCACTGTTATCTTTTATTTTTCAAGAAGGCGACACCTTGAAAGCCTTGAAAGGTGATTCTATTGTGTAGCAATATTGAACAGTATCTGAAATAGATTGACCTATGTCTTGTGAGTGAAATTGCGCTATCCACACCTTTCGGAAACAGTTGAAGCTATCAGTAAATTGATAAATCGAAAACCGTCATGACGAGGGCTTTGAGCATATTGTTCTTGTCTATTTACCCATGTATAGATCCTTTAACAGGAACTGAATCTTTGTAAGTATTAATCAGTTAAGTGCCATATGTGGTACACGCTTGACCAATCACATCTCGAAAAAAACATGACTGTTTACTCAGAAGATTTCCCCGCAGTAGTTTGCCATTACTTTCTGCGGTTGACTGGTTGCCAACCAAGGCTATAGAACCCAATCTGTCCTGTTATTAGACCCATAGTTGGATGGAAGAGACGGTTTAGTACATTTCTCAAGGGTCAGTTGAATACAATACATGATACACACTTGGGCAATCATGTCTCGAGAGATATATGACTGACTGGGCAAAAGATTATCCCGCAATAGGTTGCCATTAATTGTGCTGTGAATTGGTTGCCTGCAAAGGCTATAATACCTAATCTGTTCTGTTTTATAACCCATAACTTGAGGAAAGAGACGGGTTAATATCTTGCCCAGTGGTATTTGCGCTTAAATGGATTCAGACTCGGATCTTCGACTTTTCGTTATGAGCCTATATCCACTGCACCACAACGCACATCCTTTGTTAAGTATAGTTGCAATAAATACAAGTGGTCAGCTCTGTTGGTGTTGATGAAACGCAAATGTACCTGACGATGTGCCTGCAAAGTTTATTTAACAGCCTTAGCAGACAAGCATTCTCGGGAACGGGAAGTCAGCTATTACTGCCTTTGATGCTCACTTCGCCCTGTTACCTTTGGGAAAGTGTTATGGGGAAACACACCTATTCCTCAGATAATGGACTCTCCTTTCTATATTAATAAGAGTTAACAGGAAGTTCTTGCGAGGTTTATAACAGTTCTTTGGGAGTTAAGTAGGACTACATAGAGCAGCTGAGGTATTATGGTGGACGTGGTTAGAATGGTAACTAAAAATGTGGTATTATGGTGTAAGTTTTATTGTAAGTGTGTCAGGGTCGACGAAAGTGAATAGCTAAGTTAAACTAGGACAGATGAAGACCAGCCTTCCCCATCCCCAATTTCGGCCTTGTGCCACATTTTCTGTAATTTTACAAAAATAAATACGAGTTCATAACAGTTCTTTGGGAGTTAAGTAGGACTACATAGAGCAGCTGAGGTATTATGGTGGACGTGGTTAGAATGGTAACTAAAAATGTGGTATTATGGTGTAAGTTTTATTGTAAGTGTGTCAGGGTCGACGAAAGTGAATAGCTAAGTTAAACTAGGACAGATAAAGACCAGCCTTCCCCATCCCCAATTTCGGCCTTGTGCCACATTTTCTGTATTTATGTACAAAAATAAATATGACTTCATAAGAGTTCATAAGAGTTCTATTAGAGCTCAGTTGAACCACTAGGCAGTTGATATTAGTCGGCAGTTAGCCGAATAAAAGTAGTCAGGTGTCAGTGGAAAATTACCAAGTTCCTAAAATTTTGGGTGCGTTAAGTCGATTAGCAACCGACATAGCACGATTATAACTTTCAGTGCGAAAACTACTCCACAACAGAAAGACAAGTATTAATTTCTTTCTCCATCCATAAATTAGCGTAACTTCCCTGTGCTTTTTTCTATAATTACTTTCATGGTGATTTTTCCGTTCAGTTTTCCTCTATTGTGCTTTGTGACTTTGCATGCAATCCTGGATTGGCGTTAGAGTTTCATCATTTTACGGTAAAACTGGCTGTATGTAGCCTTGAGCGCAGTACTAACATTTTTCTCTCGTACTTCTCGGTTGTGGAACTCCCTTCCGATCTCTTGTTTCTCAGCCGATTTCGATATTGAAAAACTTTAATCCAATTTCATTTGTTATTTCTGTATTTTGATAACTTTTTCTTATTGTTATCATTCCTTAATGTTTTCATTTTCTCATACACTGAGTAACGTTTTACATCTCAGTGGCTTTGTTGCCGTAATTGGAATGAACATTATGAAAAATAAAAAATAAGTTTACAGACTGAACTCCAAACTTTTTGTAAACATTAGTCTACTAGTAAGACAATACTAATATGCCACCATGTTCTTACGAAGTCATAACAATTTATATATTCAAAAAGGATACTGTGGACAGATATGACCGTTTACTTCCAAAAGGTAGATGGTATAAACAAATAGTAGTTACTAACCAATAAGACACTTTTAAATAACAATCGAATATATATGACGTCTCTAACAGGTGATTGGCATTAAGTGGAAAAGGTTTGCCACTTAACTCGTCCACACCGAGAGGAGACAAACAGATCATTTTTGAGTTTGTTTTCTTACGCATTGAATCGTAAATCGATTTTTCAGGTTCTTTACGTTATAAAAAACAAATGGTTTGGTCTTCGACATTGTCTTCCTATAATCACTTGCCCTATGTGTCGACTAGCATTTAATATTTATCGCTAAGACAGATAACTTTACTACTGATGACGGGTTTCAAATTATTTCCACTTTTAAGACACTGAAAAAGTGACTAGAATTTTCATCGTGAAGAATCAGAAAGTTATGATCGAATTCCAGTCAAGGTTGTTACATTCACTTACGCGCGAATACCATGGGAGAGTATGATTTCGTCTCTTGTCTCCCGTTATGAATTAAATAGTAAGACGTGCATCTGAAAGTATATTGGTATAGACCTGCATATGGAAAAATATAATATTATATTTTTACGAAAACTGGACCGGCCTCTAAATATGTTACGAATCCCGGATGAGATCAGAATTTTGTTACGTACAGTCAAAGGGGGGAATCTTAATTTTATTAGAATCTCGGACAAGGTGATGGTTTGGAACTTTTAAAATAAAATTTGTCATGTTGTCCAAATTGGCTCGGGTTTTATTAATTGTATTTTAATGTCGACGGCTTGTAGAGGAATGTATGAGGCGATAAATAAAAGATTAGCAACTAGTGAAAAATGAACAACTAATATTTTAAATAACAGAAATGAACTTTTTATATGTACAAAAGTTCAACAATACTTGAGAGCGTGGAGGGAAAGTATTATGCATGTATGAGATGTCTGCGTTACATTTAAAATTTCATACGTGTGTTTGGGGAAGTGATATAAACTGTCCAACGATACTAAAGATGTTTGTCTTAGATGACAAAAGAATGTTCATTTATATATCTATATAAATAAAAATGTACTCGTCCGTTTCTTACTATCCGCTAATCTAGAAAACAGCTGCACTATTTGTTTTGAAATTTAACTATAGTATTTTAATCGAATACGAGCGTGTTTTATATACCTTATATTAAAAAATATTACAATATATATATATATATATATACATTGCAAAGTAGATTAGAGCCGATGAGAGCCGATCCAACAAAACTTTCAATTTCATAATGGACATCTTTACAGACAATTTTGTTATTTCATAGAAAACATAGGAAAATTCCAAATTAAAGATAAACAAAGCATTTCTTTTTATTATTTCTATTTTATCAGGCGGAAACAACCAAAAGTATCCTATTCATTTTCTTTCAACGAATTATTATCGACACCCCATTTAAGAAAATGCCTATTCGTTTACTTTCAACGAATTATTATCGACACCCCATTAAAAATATATATATATAACTATATATATTTGTGTATTTAGGCAGCAAGTAATTTTTTAAACATGTCAGATTAAATAAATTGCAAATACTATGATTATTTTTAATAAAATCCGTTCATACTTACGTATAATCATTTGCGTATTACAATCAAAACATGTCATAAATGAGCTATAACTTTGACAGATGTTATTTTCATTCATTTCTCAAGGTACCCAAGTACTTTCAACCTCTTTCCGAGATCATCTTCAGGGATGTGTTTTATGGTAACAAATGTAACCGGAAAACTGTGTTGCTAAAATTACTGTATATTTTGTTTGCTTCAATTAATAGAATCAGTTATGAAAACAGTAGTAATGTTCTAAAATGTTTGTAAAAAGAATAGTTTTTCATGGTTTAACGCATGCATGACCATGACATTAGAGCATATAAAAAATTCTATTTTGGATAATTTTCACGTTCTAATAAACGATAGCAATATGTCAAACGTTATATATGAAGCAAAAAAATGTACAGTAATTTTCAGTAACACTTATATATATATATATATATATATATATAGAGAGAGAGAGAGAGAGATAGATAGATATAGATATATATATGTATATATATTTCCAGCGATAATTATTATTCTACCCCATTTTTTTTAATCATATATTTCACACTATTTTTAGTATTTATGGCCAAGTGGATAATTCTAAATGAAAATAGAATAGTTCTTTTGTTAATACTGCAAAGTAACATGTGCATCAAATGAACTGGTCTGGTGTTCAGTTTTTGTCATCCATTTCCCATGCTAGTCTCTTCTTCTTGCTGGCTGGCCAAAGTAATGAATACCTGCCTGCCTTGTAAAATTTTGCAAAGTAACAAATAACAAAAGAACCATTCTATTTTTATTTGGAATTATCCACTTGGAAATAAATACCAAAAATAGTATGAAATACATCATTTTTTTAAAAAAGGGGTGGCCTAATAATTATGGCCGGTAGTATATGTCGGCGTTTTCATGTAAGTGCAAACTAGACTAATGCCAGTTTGTTTTTTCTTTTTTTTACTCAAGTTTAAAACTGATCTCTTCATTCAATTTTAAACCGAAAACATGGAGAGTGTAAAGCAGATCGATATCTACCTTTTCATTTAATTGTAAACCGGATCTATGGCTTCCTTTTGACGCTAGGGTAAACCGGACCTACACCTGCCTTTTCAAACGAGTGTAAACCGGACATTTCAAGTCACGTCTTTCGAGTCAAGTGTTCCCTGGACACATACCTGCCTTTGCGGACATGAGATCCGTAGGCGTATTAGGATGGAGAAGAATGCATTACAAAAGCTACGCGGAGTATTGAGAGACAGGAAAATTTTGTTGAAATCAAAGAAAAGATCGCTCAACTGTTACGTGATATCTGTTCTCTTGTATGGCGACGAATGCTGGACAATCTACTCAAAGATAGGGAAGAGACTTCAAGCAACAGAAATGTTGTGCTACAGAAGAATGCTGAGTTTCCGTTAAACGAACGTTAGAAAGAACGGGGTTTTGGAGATAATAGAAATAAAAAGTAAACTTATATATAACATCAGGAAGAAATAGTTAAAGTTTCCGGGACATGTAATGAGGAAAAAGGGCTTGGAGAAATTGATACTCACAGGGATTATAGAGCGGAAAATAAAGGAGAAAACAGCGCGTGATATAGTTGAGAGGCTTGAGCAAAGGAATTGCAGAGCAGGGCTTGAGAAAAATAACAAGAAAAATGTATTAAGAGCTACAAGTAACAGGAATATGTGGAGGGCTATGATCTCCCACGTTCTAAAGGGACACGCCAAATAAAAGTGGAAATAAGTAAACCGGTTGTAAGTCTGTCTTTTCATATATGTCCGACTTACACATGATGAATTTTATTTTAACATCAAGAAACGGATTAGAGAAATGTAAAGAATTAGTATAAAAATAAGTAAACAAAATATGTCTATATTATTCAATAAACACACACATATATATATATATATTTTTTTTTCTAGACATATGCTATTAAATATAAGAGACAATGAATGTCTATTATGTTTTATCATGAGCCGTTCTAAACGTCGTATTTTTGCTTTAATTTCAGTTGAAAATAAAGACTTCCTTGAATTTATTTTCAACTGAAATTAAAGCAAAAATACGACGTTTAGAACGGCTCATGATTAAACATAATAGACATTCATTGTCTTTTATATTTAATAGCATATGTCTAGAAAATTACTTGCTGCCTCGATATACTAAATATATATATATATATATATATATATATATATATATATATATGTTACGGAAATTAACGAGTTTTAACGAAACTTAGTTAAAACCACCGATAATTTGAAATGAATTGTTTGAACATTATTTTTTATCGATACTCGTATTTAAGTAGATATTCTGTTTTTTTTAATTAAACAGTATTTGATCTGGCAACGTCTTAGATCGCTCGACCACGAATGGTAGCGTCCCCTATGTAGATAGGGGTCGTAGGTTCGAATCCTTCCGAATGGCACACATTTTCATAATAACAATTTATCGTAAATAATCAGGCCAGTAGATATAAATATATAATACTGTTTAATTAAAAAAAAAAAAAACAGAATATCTAATTAAATACGAGTATCAATAAAAATAATGTTTAAACAATTAATTTCATATATATATATATATATATATATATATATATATTAATGAAATTAACGAAGATTAACGAAATGGTTTGAACATAAATTTTGATCGATACTCGTATTTAAGTAGATATTCTGTTTATAATCAAACATTATTATATATTTATTTTACCGGCCTGACCACTTACGAATAACACACATTTTCGTAACAAAATTTTATTGCAAATAATCAGGCCGGTAGAAATAATTTTATAATACTGTTTGAATATAAACAGAATATCTACTTAAATACGAGTATCGATCAAAAATAATGTTCAAACAAATCATTTCATATATATATATATATATATATATATATATATATGCAACTGTAAAATAGGTTCGTTGAGCATGGTTATAGTATGCAATTCAGATTGTGAGTGTTGTAAAAACTCATAAAGTATCTGACCAGGCGTCTGCAATAAGGATTAGCAAGTAGATTCCACAGTCTCTGTCGAATGAGTGATGCCTACAATGATAGAGAGATAACGTATCTGATATTAATTTTAATCAAGGAACTCGGAGGATCTCATTATTACGCATCATTCTTCCCAGCAGGTAATAAGCAGGCAGTGAAGCAGATCTAATGGACAAGAATAAGGAAACGGCAAGTTTGAATAAAACGTGGTCCTTATTCGTGTCGGGTAACCCAAAAGAATAACACTTGACACTGAATCTGGCCAAGTTCATAAGAAATTTACTTCCGTTGATTAATTCGTTTGCCAATGTATTTCTACTCGTTTATACCTGGGTTAGAGCCCATTCAGTAGACTATGACTGATTTATAGGTTTTTCCCTGTCGGTATTTCTTGCTAGGAATCTCAGGAGGCAGCATTCAATCATGAGATACCGTAAATGTTTCACTTGACTAATTTCTAATCTTGACTGCAGGCTGATATTTATATCACACCGATACACTGGGATTTTCGGATAGTGATCATTGTATATATCTGCATATAAACTTAAATAGTAGGAATCTAAATGGATTTTTTATGCTTAAATCTTCGCCAATCTAGCTATACTAACGTTCGTTATCGTTCTAGGCTGAAAGGAGGTAATTAAACTAGATGGTTATATTGATTTTTGGATTAATGGGAATAGACTGACCGTTGCAACTCACCGCTGAATCAGGATGGCAAGAGCTACTCACGCAAAATATTCGCAAAACATGATTCTGCTTTTATTCGTGGATAACTCATAAAGAAAGACAGACAGTGAAGATAAGTAGACAAACCGCTCCCCAAAAACCCGAAAGAATGTTAACGGCGGACACGAAACGTAAAGCAGCACGGACATTTACCATTCTTCTTTCTGAGCTAGTGTTCAGATATCAATCAAAGACTGTGGCGAGCGTCGTAAAATTTCCGCGTCGATTCTTTCGTTCAAGTATGGCGAAATGATCAAATATCTGCATTTTTTTTTCTTTTTTCTAAATTAGCTTCTAAGAATTGATCAGCGCTCACAAAAACATAAATCGAATGCGCTGGTCAAATATATCGTATTTGGCAAAGCGCATCCTATGCATTGCCCAACGAAATCTTCACGTTCAAACACCGCCTTGAGATGGGATCTAATACGGTCTTTTTTTTTTTGGAAGACTGTGTGAACAGTGCAGGAAGGAAATACTTTGTACTATGAACGTTAGGGTCGCATAGGCAATTAATCGTAGTATTTCTCCAAGGTTTTAGTCAGATATTAGTTGCACACCACCGAACCTGATTCCATCAAGAATTGAAACTGAAATGATTCCTTGTGATAGATATTTCTAATAATTCTGCAACAAGAAATCTTTTCTTAGACAACTTGCGAAAATCAAGTCCGGCTGAAATTCTATGACGAAATCGTTAACAAAAAATATGACTGATTCATCTGTGTTACTAAATGCTTGGCTGGTTGTTTTGTGATATATCAACCTCGGCGGGTCATTTTATGCCAACTAAATTTTATTTATTTATTGCTGGTAATACCTTTTTCTTTCAACAATTTATTCTTGTTTTTATATAAGTTTTGTGTCTTGTAATATTTTTTCTTTTCGAGTATCAAGATTCATTGGGATTTGTTTTTAAGGGCAGGATCTCCAAGTCCTACCCTTGTTATTATACCTATAACTGGAGGGAAGGGACGAATAATACCATTCCCAAGGGTACCAGTGCTTAATTGAATGCAGGGTATTCAACTGGAATTCGAACACGGCTCACCGAATTCTCTTTCCGAGCCGATATCCACTGCACTACAACGCACATACGTCACTAAACGCTTACAGCACCTGGTATTCCTAAGCGGTCACCCATCTAAGTACTGACCAGGCTCAATGTTGCTTAACTTCGGTGATCGAGCGAGAACCGGTGTATTCAACGTGATATGGCCGTAAGCCCCGAAGGTAAATGCACTCTATAACTGAAACTACTGACACAGTGTCAGTGCATTGAGTTTAAAGAAAATAGAATTATAAATATTACTGCAATTGATCTTTACTTTGAGGTACGGTAATTTATATGTGTAAGGTGGGTATACAAAAAAGTTTAATATACTACTCATATATTGTGTCGGAACAAATTTCCATAGTGTTCTCTGAATGAATTTTAAAAAAGGATATGCAAATATTTAAATATAAATTTATTCAGTCATATGTATACCATTTTGTTCTACAATATTCGGTATCTTTGAAGTATCTTCATGATTCCATTCTTTTGAGATTTTAACATCTTTCTGAGGGAGAACATTGCTGTTCTTATAGGTTTCCGTAGAATTTAAGTTCTTAACATTAAGATATATTACCTTTTATAGTGAAACCAATCAAATGTAACCACAACTTCTACTCTTGTCTGCCTTAAGTTTTCTTATATATATATATATATATATATATATATATATAAAGAGGATTTTGTAACAATAAAAATAAGAGGTAATCTGAATATTCAAGTTTGTGCGAGTAAGATATGGGTCAGTCAGTTAAGTCAGTTAAGTGCCATACGTGATACACGCTTGGGCGATCATGCCTCGAAAGAGCCATGACTGACTGGGCAGAAGATTATCCCGCAGTAGTTTGCCATTGCTTTCTGCGGTAGACTGGTTGCCGGCCAAGGCTATAGAACCCAATCTGTCCTGTTATTTAACCCATAACTGGAAGGAAGAGACGGATTAATACCTTTCCCAAGGGTATTTGCGCGTAAGTGAATACAATGGATTACAACTGGAATTCGAACTCGGCTTCTCGGTTTCTCGTTCCGAGCCGATATCCACTGTACCACAACGCACACTGATTTCGGCCGGGTCTGCAAAATGACGTAAGGTCTGAATTCGTGCTGTATAATGACGGTACTCAAATTTAGGCTCGTGCTGTTCTGTTTCGTTTTTCACCAATACTTTTACAAATGCAATTCTTCACAGTCACTAGCTGTGTGTTTAATATCAATGTAGACTGGGTTGTCTAATTTTGGCTGGCAACAAGTCTAACAGAAGAAACATTCTGTATTCCAAAACCATTCAGAAAGCAATGGGAATCAGTTTTACTTCTTCTTCTATGTGTCTCATTCTTTCAGGACGTAGGCGATCATAGCCTTCCACGTCTCCCTATCTTTGATGGCTCTTAACACGCTTTCTCCTGTAACGTCTAGGAACCACCGTTCTATCATCCATCTGCACAGGCCCTTCAAATATGTTATCCGCTGCTTTCCTTTGTCTCTTTTCCCCTTAATCTGGCCTGTTAGTATCAGATTCTCCAAGCCCTTCTTCCTCATTGCATGTCCCAGGAATTTCAGCTGTCTCGTTCTGATGCTCAATATTAATTTCCTTTTCGTCTTCATTTTTTACAACACCCCATTATTGTTCACATGCTCAGTCCATGATATCCGCAGCATCCTTCTGTAGAACCTCATTTCAGTTGGTTCAAGTTTTTCTTCTTCTTTGATGATGTTGTCCAGCATTCACTGTCATACTGAAGAACTGACATTACATAGCAATCTAGTGCCCTCATCTCTGTTTCTAACAAAATTGTCCTGTGTCTTAGTACTTTACTCAGCTTCTGGAACGCGTCCTTCGCCATGACAAATCGCCTCCGGATCACTCTGTTTCACTTTTCGTCTCCTTTTAGAACAATTCTCGGGTATTTAAATTTTTGTATCTGGTTGATTTTAGTATCCTCCACCTGTATTTGGCATTTTGGGTTGCTCTTTTTGCAGATGACCATGCAATCGATTTTCTTGCAGTTCATTTGCAGTCATTTTTGTCACTCTATTCAGCTACCTTCTGTATGAGGTCTTCTAGTTTCCTTAGGAGGTCTTGGAATTATCATTTCCAAAACCTCGATTCAGAAATAGTAAAAAAAAAATTATTTATGGCGTACCATCTACGTCCCAAAGATACATAGTACAAAAAAGATTCTTCCTCAGCTTTTAGAACGGAAGCGACCAGTTCTGTTAAACTTTCTATCTCACTAATGCCCTTGGAAAAGTCATGAATTGATTTCTCCTCAGAAAACTTGGGGAGTAGCCAGTCTAGGTGAAAGACAACGCGCAAACACACATGCGTACAAACTTACTTGCATATATTCCCATGAACCGTCAAATAAATCCTTACACACACACACACACACACACACACACACACACACACACACACACACACACACACACACCTTAACAAAGGTACACTCTCATACATGTACGCAACTAACTAAAACATCTAAAACTCACACAAAGTATATACATACACACGCAAATAAACGTGTATATGCATACGCGTATATACATACACGCGCATAGGCACGTACACACGTCAACACAAAGAAACACAGGCATAAAATCGAACGTGCTTGAGCAGTGTGAAAAAGTTACAATTCTTTCTTGGTAAAGATAGAATGATGAAAAGTTTTCGACCGATTAACTTTCTCCAAAATTTGACAAAATGGCAAAATCAGATATAATAAGGAAATGGGTGCTTGGGAGAGTCATGATCGGCTAATTTCTGTATTTACATAACTGTAAAAAAAAAATCTCATTAAGTAGGTCATCATACAATAAATATATACAATCGATAATCCGGCAGTTTAGTGCCTCATTTAATCTAGCAAGCATTTTGTATTTAACGATGTTACCAAACAAATTCCCTGAACGGCCACACGTGACGTTGCGGATTTTACGAGATGGCTTTTTTTTTACTGTCGATAAGGCTGTAATTATTAAATAGATTCATAATTACTCTTTAACAAGTATATTAATGATATAGTTGATCGTTCGGGTGGAGAGGCTTGCAAGATCCAGTGAGTCTAAGAACGTCTGGAGTTCTAATCTCCTGGTAGGGCCAACCTTACTGGCAAGGTTGAAGACAAGATTCCAGACTAAACCTGACCAATCCCAAAAACCTTAACGCATAAGATAATTAAGATAATTAGAACATATCTCAATGGATGAAGCAGCAGATATAGAGGGCTACGCGTTACAGACATGCTACAGAAGGCACCACTCATTGTTATAGCAGCATGCTACTGATGAATATCTTGAAATCAAGTGCGTGGATCATTTCTTAGCAAGCCAATGTCCACTTTAAATAAGTTCAATTTATCGGCATTTTTTCTACTCAGATTTTTTATCAACTCCACCAAGTCCTTGCAAAAAACAAAAGGTTAAAGGTAATGTGTATAGGAGCAAGTTTTGATAAAAACGAAATCCTGAACTTGCCTGTTGTCGGCGAATTTAGACATCAGCACCATAACCATAGAAGAAGTGATCAGCAAAGAAGAAATTCAATTCGTGGATACGAGATAAAGCCGACGACGATTTTCTGACATCTTTTGTTCCAGTAAAACAAATAATTCGGCACGGTTCTGGAAACAAGGGAGCCTGAAAATCGGTGAAGTAACTGCATTATTAAATATTTCTATAATAATTTGTTGTGACAGTTCATTTATTAATATGTCTTGTTAAAATACGAACAAGATAGATTTTGGTCTAGGCACGTATCCGTATCAAATTATTTTTCAGGCGCCAACATATACAATAATCATTTCTCTCCAATTATAAATAGAATATTTTTGGTATGTAAAGCAGCAAACATTCAACATTGGGAACAGAAGAGAGGAACTCACTTTCACGGCTTCTGCTCCGATGAACTTAGATCACTGGTGCCCTCTAGGTACGAATTTTCACGTGATACTAGATTAGCAACTAGATCACACCCTTTTACAGTGAAACTGATAAAATGCAACCACAATTTCTACGCCAACAGTTTCTCCTCTCGCACTTCCCGACTGTGGAATTCCCTTCAGCATAATTGCTTCCCTGACGGCTACAATCTCCAGGAGTTTAAATGTAAGGTCAATAGACAACTCCTAACACACTAACCATCTTTCAAATACTCTTCCCGTCTATCCAACCCCCAGCCTCTGTATCCTTACCCTCCTTCTGACATTTTCTATATCTGACTCTTCTCCTTCCCCTATGTAACCCCATGCGCAATAGTGGCAGTGGAATGCCTTGCTTGGGGTGAAATGATTAAAAAAACAAAAAAACTCAGGAAGTTTGCGGCCATAACCCTTCATCAACATCGATTCCTATAATCTACCCCAGAATATTTTAGATGTGGAGTTATTCTTTTATGGAATAATATTCGAACTTACATATTCATCTTCTTTCCCTACTTAGAAATTTCCGCCATGTGTTCTTTTCGTGTTTCCTCGTTTTCGGTAAATTACTTGGCGCTTTTTTTCACATTAAGGTATTCAGCCTCGCTCTTAGAAAGTTCTCATCGCAAACGCGATTCTCTCTAATAGTCAACCGTCAGTGTCTTTTATCTCAAATGGCCCTGATGTTCAAAGTTCGTTCTAGGTTTAAAGCTAAACTCTTTCCAATAAAATTTGTCTCTAAATCCACGTAAAAGCAAAACGACTATCCCTTACAAGACTTCCTTCTCTTTCTCTCTTTTGATTCTATCCTGGAACGGAGAGTTGACATATTTATCAAAATCTTAACTCCACAAACGATACTATTTCAGATAAAATCATTTTGGTTGTTCTTTGGTACATCAGACTAACATTATCTCCAAACTTGTGAAAGTTGTTTAACCGCTGCCTGAAGAAAAAAAACATTCCCAAATATACGGACGGTATCAGCTGATTTTCCTGTTTGCTGATGAACGCATATCCTAGACACACTTTCCTTCTATAAGCCTCTTTAGTTTCACAGAAAAACTTTTTGAGTTATCAAGCATTTCATGAATCATTCCTGAAGAGAAAAGGACGTGCGAAAATGAAGAAAAGAAATAATCTTCAAACACAGTTCTACAAATTTAATTTTTAATATGGAGTATGAAAGTATTTTTTTTCAAAACGAATGAAACGAGTTACACAAAGTTCAACAAAAAATACTTTTTTATTTATTTTACCACACAACAGAAATAAATTGCGTTAGTTTGAGTCAAAAGAAGCATGAGGTTCTATAACCAGAGAATCACGTATTTGATATTTTTTTATGTTTGAACTTAATTTTCCAGCAGTCAACAATCAGCGCTATGTTCGGACTACTGCTAATATTCGTTTGTTTACATATCTTTGTTTCTATGATTTTCCGGTTGTAAAATTTACTTTAAAAATCATGGAGGATACTGGAAGGATACTTGAAGTTATCAATTATACGACACGCGAGTTAACAGCCTGGCGTACAGCATCACTGGTTAATGGTTACCGACAAAAAGGAAAATGCCTTTGTAAATTTACGTGAGAATATTTAAAAGAATAAATAATAATCAAAAAACCTAAAAGTTAGATTTAGATTTAAATCTTAGCATTTTATTGGTTAATAAATATAATTTCTATTTATTGTAATATATTGCAAATGATTTTCTACAGTGAGCTTTCAGTTACGTAGCAAACAATATTCATATTATCGTATATAATTTGAAACCTTGGTTAGCGCTTGATATATCGTTGCTGATAGATTAGTAAATGCTGATGTTTTTTTTTCTTTTTATGGCATATCATTTATTGCCAACTAAATTTTATTTATTTATTGCTGGTAATACTTTTTCTTTTCGATTACCAAGATTCATTGGGATTTGTTTTTAAGGGCAAGGTCCCCAAGTCCTACCCTTGTTATTTAACCCATAACTGGTGGGAAGGGACGGAATAATACCTTTCCCACGGGTACCTGTGCTTAAGTGAATGTAGGGTATTCAACTGGAATTTGAACTCGGCTCACCGATTTCTCTTTCCGAGCCGATATCCACTGCACCACAACGCACATCCGTCACTATACGCTTACAGCACCTGTTATTCCCAAGCAGTCACCCATCTAAGTACTGACCAGGTTCAACGTTGCTTAATTTTGGTGATCGAGCGAGAACCGGTGTATTCAAAAATGCTGATGTGTAAACTTGAATTTTAAGCCTGTTTTCACAAAGAAAATACAATTTCTTCGTGATAAACCTTTTTCGCATAGACCTGAAATTTTTAATGATATTAACTGAGTCTATTGAACCGTTCTACATTTTTAAATGTTGTTTCCTATACGTCTAGCTTGGGTGACTCTTGTGGTCTGGTATTCGATGAGTAACAGTATTTAAAACCCGATTTTTCTGGGATTAGTGAGTATTAACTCATATTTCATATCAGTTAATTCTTACCAGTTATATTCACCTTTCGGTCGCTTGTGGGTTTGTGTTAAAGAAACAAAAAATATGGATTTTAAGCATACTTATGTATCTCTCAATTAAAGGATATATGACTTTTTTTGTCAAAAGGGTTAGTTATAACATAATTGGTTCTGTACAATCTCCTCACATATGAAGATGAGAGTTGAAGCAAGCGAAACCTGGTTATACAGAAGGATGCTGAGAATACGATGGATCGAACATAAAGCAAAGTTTTACAGAAATAGAAACGAAAAGAGATGAGGGCTATCAGAAGAAGAGGTTGATACTATTGTAAAAAGTGCAGAGTTCAATCTTTGTACTTTTTTAAAATTGTTCTTCTGCTACATTATGTAAATTACTTTTTCAATTGATGTACGACCATATAAGGTAAGGTTTTTTTTCTATTGGTCTTCTAATATGTTAGATTATTATTTTAAATTGGTCTACAGCATATTAAATAAAGCTTTCTTTCATTTGAATCTACGGTTTCGCTTTAACTGGAAACTATTGCTTTTTAGTCTTTCGTGCCAACATCCAGAGAGTCTGAGCTCCAGGACCATGGATTAGTTTGAAAGCTTTCATTACACCTGAGCAACGCCGGGCTATACTGCTAGTATATATATATATATATATATATATATATATATATATATATATATATATATATATGGCTCTGTTTAGGCTAATAGAGAGCGAGAGAAAGGCAATAGCGACGTAGCATCAGCACAGTTCATTCTCTTTACTTCTCGTTATTAAACTTTACTACCAGTTACCAAAGCTCTTGCCACGTGTTTGCTCTTTAAGAGCGCTTTACTATATTACTATTTGCAATAATTATGGTGTCGATTAGTGAGGAATACATATATATATATATATATATATATATATATATATATACATATATATATATATATATACTTACCTACAAACATGTCTATGTTTGCCAGTGTATGTTCGTGTGTGTGTATACTCGTCTGTTTGTCCATATATAGACGTTTCAAGATTTGACTTTGTACACTGATGTCTTTAACTCGTTTAATATCTAAATTACTTATAACACCCTAAGTCTAATACTTTGGCTAAAATTTAAAATTTCTAATCAATATCAAGTAAACTTAAGTGGATCTAATAGTCGATGAATAATGCTGACCACTATTTTAAATAAATAAATAAATTATTTTTAGTGTCTGTTCTTATATTCTCCAATTTAGAAATTGCTTTGTTTTGATTGGTCCACTCCCTGTATGCGACAATGCCTCTATGATTAAGGGGGTTTGGCTAGTCTTGAATTTTTTAAAACACTCCAACTTGAAATAAACATCATCACTTGATAAGATACAGATAGTGTCGAAACAAAATCGCTACTTTTGTAGTGATATTGCAACGTATTTATGTTATAAATACTAAATAAATATTATTCGTTCTACTTTGTATTGAGAACATTTTTAATAATAGCGTTTCTTTGGAGACATAATTTTTTCCATCCATACCTACTCGCTACTTGGGTATATATATATAATAATGACCATTGTATATATATATATATATATATATATATATATATATATATATATATATATATATATTGTAACAAAGTTATAGAACACGTAGGTTTTTTTACCTCATGTTCATGCATTTACTTTTATGAAAAGTGCTCGATTCAACGTAAGTGGCGCCGCTCCCATCACACTTCGATAGTCGCCACTCCCATCACACTTAGATAGTAGTAAAATAAACAAAAAATGTCTACCCTTCTTTAAAAAAAACCATAAATCCCAACATAAGAACTACCCAGACAAAATAAATAAGGAACCTGTCTTAAACTAAGCTACCTCTCCTAACCCAAAAATATATCTTTAAGGCTACAATACGGCCGATTAAATCAGAATAAGCTCCCACCCCACATTCACTTAAACATCATATCACCAGAAATAAACCGTTTTTACCATTTAATTTTCATTTAAACTAATCACCCGATGAGAAGCTCACATCACATCTTCGAAAAGCGAACATTTTTGTGTGGTGATACTATGAATTTATAAACCATTTTAACAACCATTACAATATATATATATATATATATATATATATATATATATAATGTTTGCGTCCTGTCATGCTCAGAGATTTGTATTTTTTCTTCTGTCTTAAGATACTCAATTTTAGGCACATTAATATATATATTGCCGTCATGTTAGATGACATATCGACATAATCATTTCTCCATAAGCTTAGACGGCACGGGCCCACTCGAAAATAACATATTGTCTGAATGTTGACAACAACCAATCTTTTATAGTGCCTTAACATAAAATATTAACGTTGCGCAGTTTATCAACAATTTTCCTCTCGATATACGACACCTTTTACAAAAATTGAAAATAATAATAATAATAAACTTAAAACGACAAAATTTGTTGTTGAATTTATGAAAATCTGTTTGAAATAAATTATAATTTATAACCAATTCAAATGACGTGATGTGTTTTCCTTTATATATATATATATATATATATATATATATATATATATATATATATATATTAGTCATCCGCATACAAGCCTCTTTCGCTGTATCACAGCTCCTCACTGTGGCTAGACATATCCACTTGCATATATATATATATATATATATATATATATATATATATAGACAGTGGAAGATTGCAGTTCTTGCCCAATCCTCCCGATGAGACGTTGGACACCCAACGTCGAAACAACCATATGATTGTAGAGGACATATATAGAAAAAATATCTACATATTCTAAAACATAATATATATATATATATATATATATATATATATATATATATATATATATATATCTGTTATAATGAGATATCAGTGTTATTTTCGTTCTTGCGTAATTTAGAGTCAATTTGTTTGAAATGAATTCTTACTGCCGAAATATGCCTTACTCTAAGATTAGAATATAATACAACGTAATAACTTACGGCATGGTTATGGTTGATCAACTAATCCCACAGACCATATTATTGCTGCGTCATGAATTCTTTCCTCTTCAGGTTCTCATTCCTCCGAAACTTCAGCTAGATTATAATGAGATGAGGAAATATTGCCAATAAGCTACCCATCGTGTGATATTCGTTCGCCAAAATGCAAATTAGAGATCGGCGATACTAAAATCAAGCAGATACAGAAATTTAAATACTTGGGAAATGTTTTAACGGAGGAATGAAAAGTGCGATACTAAGATCTGAAGATGTATTGGCTTGGTCAAGAATACATTCCAAAAGAAAAACTGTTTGAGAGACAGGAAAATTTTGGAAACAGAAAAAAATACCGGATTTGTATGTCTTATCTGTTTTTCAATATGGCAGCGAATGCTGAGCAATCTCAACAAAAATGTGGAAAAGACTTGAGACAACCGAAATATGGTTCTACAGAATGATGCTGAGGATAAATAAACCCAGCATGTTAGTAATTAGGGGTTTTTGGATTTGAAGGAAACGAAAAGAAAACTTATACTTAACATCAAGAAAAGTCAATAGTAGATTCTGGTATATGCAATGAAGAAGGAGGGCTTAGAAAATCTCTTACTCACAGGACAGATTGAGGGAATAAGAAAGACAAGGGAAAGAAACGCACAACATACTTGATCGGCTTGAGCAAATGGATGGCAGACCAAGATTTGGAAGGAATGCAAGAGAAAGGGTTAAGAGCTTCGAGGTATAGGGAGATATGAAAAGCCATGATTGCCTACTTTCAGGGACGCAGCATATAGAAAAAGAAGACTATTTTTAAAGTATTGTGTTATTTCTTTAGTGGTCATGTCATATTTGAGGCCTCCATAAATATTACAAAGGATATCACATCTTTCGGTGCCTATCACAAGGGAGAAAATATTTTGCTCTTGTATACGAATGAAAGTCTTTCACCTATTGCTTTCTATCAGACTATACTAAGTTTAGAAAATAATATTTATCCTACTAGGTTGCTGTGATGTTTGTTAGATGAAAAAAATCAAAGAAATCAAAGAAAAAAGGACTTTGAATGGTGATTTCTATAAATTCATAGAGAGAGAAGTTGCGATGCATATATTGCCTCTAAATTACGCAAGAATGAAAATAACACTGATATCTTATTTTAACTGATATATATATATATATATATATATATATATATATATATATATATATAGGAAAACTCAACACGTCATTTAAATTGGTCATAAATTATAATTCATTTCAATGAGCTTAATAAGCTCATTTTATCAGACCACAAAATATTCCTTCCATTTGGTACAAAAAGTTTTTGCAGGAATAAGCATTTCCTTTAACTGAAGAGAAAGATAAAAAAATTTAAAAAAATAAGAAGGAAAAAAGAGAAAAAGTAAAAGAGAGTTAGGACATTGGCGTCTGATCAGCTGGGGGTATTTACTCGTGAACATTCTGACCGCTAAGTCATTAATCGTTTATTTCTAATTCTATGGATGCGTGTGTATGCGTAATCCCATAAATTAACCTGCCCATGTACACTTGCTTATATCCAGATACATGTATGCACACATCCCCACATATACATACAAATGTGACTTTGTTAATGCCATCTATCTATCTATCTATCTATCTATCTATCTATCTATCTATCTATTTCCGAGTGAATAAGGAACGAAGAAAAATTTACAACGTCCAAAACATTAATTTAAAACAGTGCTCGACATATAATACTTTGGTTGTTTTGTTTTTATGCCATATCAACCTTGGCGGGCCAACAAAATTTTTATTTATTTATTTATTGCTGGTAATACCATTTTTCTTTCAACAATTTATTGTTGTTTTTATATAAGTTTTGTGTCTAGTAATACTTTTTTCTTTCTGAGTATCAAGATTCATTGGGATTTGTTTTTAAGGGCAGGAGTCCCCAAGTCCTACCCTGTTATTTAGCCCATAACTGGAGGGAAGGGACGAATAATACCATTCCCAAGGGTACCAAGGGTACCAGAGCTTAAGTAAATGCAGATTATTTAACTAAAATTCGAAATCGGATCACCGGTTTTTCTTTCCGAGACGATATCCCCTTTACCACAACGCACATCCGTCACTATACGCTTACAGCACATGGTATTCACAATCGGTCAGCCATCTAATTACTGATCAGGCTCAACGTTGCTTAACTTCGGTGATCGAGCGAGAACCGGTGTATTCAACGTGATATGGCCGTAAGCCCGATATATAATACAGAGCTGTGAATATTTATTATAAATTATATTTCAGAACACACTCCCGCTCTAATAAACCCAAAGAATAACGTTTAGCTATGAGGCCATAAAATCTATACCTCATCTTCTAATGTTAAATCTGTCTACAAAATTCCAGACACTTTCATTAATTAACTACATTCCCACTTTTTAAAAAGTTCTAACAAACAATTTACAAGACTTATTCCATTATCACTAACCCCACCAACATCCCATATACAACTCGCCAAATATAAGAAAAAAGGCTTTCCATTTCTTTCCGCACCACCTGATGAGACATTGTAATTTCAATGTCGAAACAAAATGTACACTTTGTAGTGGTAAAAAAAAAATGTACATGTTCTAAAATATAATTTAATATATATATATATATATATATATATATATATATATATACATTGGTTTCAAAGACAATTGCAAAATCTCCTATAACTTTTCAAGAAAATCTCTTGATTCAATTTGTTGAATGCTTCAATAATCCTTGCCTTCAGTGCATCTTTGTTGTTCTAATGTCTTTCGTTGGTCCCGCGTTTAACTGCACCCTCCATATAAGAATCAAGAACGGTGCAGTCTGAGGAGTTACGTGGCTAGATGTAAGGAATGATGTTGTCGCAGAAATTGGTTAACTGCCATTATGTGTTCTGCTTGTGAGGCATAGTGCAGATTCATGTTTGCCAGACATAGAGTTTTTCAGCTGACATTCTTTGAACCAAGGCAGCTTCCCATGTTGATTTATTATTAGGCCCTCATCGACAAATTTTGAAGTTCTTACCAGAACAATCAGAGGAGATGCAGTACCTTCGTAATCACCATTAAACTGATCCAACTCTTTCCGAATCCTGCACACTCTCCTGAGAGTGACATCCAAACACTCTGAAATATTCGTATTATAATTTCCAGCGGGAATGCCAAGCAGTACAAAATGCTGTTCAGAAATTTATGGTGAAGTGAATTGCGTCATATTATTTTCTTTCTTACAGACGGTGCCCAACCGACTCTACTATACGTGCAGTCAACAAAATAAAAAAAGGTCAACCCCTCGACGCGAAATTAAAAATGTAAAATGTTACAATTCACCCATCGTGTTATATATATATATATATATATATATATATATATTTGTGTGTCAATGAAATAATTGTATTTGCAAAATTGTATTAGTGTGTGAGTGTGTCTTTTCCGGTTGGAAACCAATGCATTTGATGCATTGTCTTTTTAAATGTCTACATGATCTTTTATTAATATTCCTTAAGATTTCTACAATGAGAAAGATTTTGTCATGAAAATGATACTGAGATCAAAAGAGAAACTAATTCACTACAATGAAAATATCTAGAAATTGAGATCCGAAGGCGAATTGGTATATCTAAGGAAGTTGAGTAAAGTATTAAGAAATGAAATAGCTTGGTTAAGAAATAAAAATAAATTTCGATAGATACAAAGAGGAGAGTACTGGATTGCTATGTGATGTCGGTTCTTCAATATAGCAGTGAATATTAGACAATATCTTCGAAGATGAAAAAAAAAAGCTTGAATTCGCTGAAATGTGGTTCTACAGAAGGATACTGCGAATATCATGGACCTAGCATGTGAGCAATGACGAAGTTTTAGAAAGGATGGAAACGAAAAGGAAATTAATACTGAGCATCAGGAAGAAACAACTAAAGTTCCTGGGACATTCAATGAGGAAGGAGATCTTGAAGAACTTGATACTAACAGGCGAGATAGAGGGAAAAAGAGACATCTGATAACATATTTGAAGGAACTGATCAGGTGGATGACAGAACGGGGGTTGCGTAATGCAACAGGAGAAAGCGTGCTAAGAACCACTAGGGATAGGAAGATGTGGAAAGCCATGATCGCCTACGTCCTGAAAGGACATGGCACATAAAAGAAGAAGAATTCTGATTAGGAAATAAAAATATGATGTATTTCATATTATTTTTACTATTTATTGCCAAGTGGATAATTCTAAATGAAAATAGAATGGTTCTTTTGTTATTATTACTTTGCAAATTTTTACAAGGCAGCCAGGAAGCCTTTGCTTTGACCAGCCAATAAGAATAAGAGACTAGCATGGGGAAGAGAGCACAAAACTGGGCACCAGAACAGTTTATTTGATGCACATGTTATTGTAGGGTCATCTATTGTAAATTTTGTGCCATGCTTTTTTAATCATTTTATGATGAAGGGCAGAGCTTGTATTACCACAGTGTGAAACATCCACAAAGAATCTTTATGGAAAGAAAAAGAAAAAAAAATGAACTCAGCTTGGTTAAGAAATAAAAATAAAGTTTTTAAAAAATCAATTACCAGCATCTCTTTTTAGTGCGCATGTATAGTCGCACAGGCGGGAAGTGCGAGAGAGGAAGCTGCAGGAGTAGAATTGTCGTCTGCATTTGGCTGACCTGACTGTGAATGGGTGGGACCCAGTTGCCAGTCTGGTTGCACGAGTAAACACCTGTTGAGAAGGCATCAGTGACTTAAGTTCGTCTGAGCAGAAGCCATGAAAGTATTTCTTGTCGCAATCTACAGACATCGTTACCGTTTAAAGCGTGGTTTTCATTTAATATGCACCATGTTATTTCAGGGCTTTTGCAGTTTTTTCTTTCAATTTCCAAACGTGATTATAGCTCTTAACTGACTAATTTCGCAGCTTCCGTTTTCTTTTTATTCCATGATGAAAAATATTATTTTGGTACGAGATTAATGGTAGAAAAATCCATGTGTTATTTTCATACCACAGTCTTATTCTTACTTACGCGTAAGTTCTACTTACATCTCATTCATTGGCAGCTTTTGCTACACGTAGATATTTAAAATTCACTTGTTCAATCCCTTGTTTATCTCGTCTGGTTGGTTTCGAACGTTATCTTAGGGGCAGGATTTTCTTTGAAATAATGTTTTCCACAGCTCAGTCATCCATATAATAACAAGATTCGATCTTGGATTCAGTCAGCAATCAAACAGTCATTGCTTGCGATCTTCAGGCCAACTGATTAACACGGGCGTATACATTCACGGAGACATTTTGCTCTCTATGTATCTGTAAACGTAAGTTAATATCTAAATTTAGACGTGTTCATCAGTCTCAATTTGCTTGTTTCTATCTCTCCAGACATCAATTTTTAAAAAATAAATTTATATTATTTAATCACGTTCTGAATCTATCTATCTATCTATCTATCTATCTATCTATCTATCGTTAGGCTTTATCTTCTTATCAACTCTATTTTTTAGGAGCTTGCGGATACATCACATTCAAACAATGGTTGCCGTACAATCAGTGAACTTAAGCAAAGTCGAGCTTAGTCACTTCCTAAACGAGTGTACGCCTGTGAATATCAGATGCTGTAAACTAGGATGTGTAGCTAGGGATAGACAGACAAAACGATTAACATTCAAATATAAAATCAAGGATGACTGACAAACAGTATATTTTTATTGGGCTGTGAACAGAATCAGTAATAAATGTATATAAACCCCATAATAGTTTCATTTTATTTACTATCAGTCTGTTAAGGCACTTAGGCTATCATGTTTCTTTCGATTCATGACTGAATAGGCAGAAGATTCTCTCTACAGAGATTATCATTTCTTTCTGCGATAAATTGGTTGCAGATGATTATAGGATTCAGTGTTTTTCAAGGGTATTTTCGGTGCCGTTATCCATAATACCTCACCATATTACTTTACTTATTCGTAGTCAGCACCCACTCGCTTTTGATCATCGGGATCATCATTTTTTTGCCGTAGTTCTTTTTTCTCTTTTAGTAGCATTTGCGGAAATGGTTATGAAGTTCTAGCCTACTCCTGAAGTGTCGTGAGTAGTAGTCAAAGAACAGTGTTGGTAGTGGACACGGTTAGGTGAATCGGGCCCTCTTGGTACCATTTCGCAGATTCTAACCATGACGATTGGGTACGAAAATTTTGTTCATCTTTCGATGGTTCAACGTCAAGAAGGTCTATTTGTAACTTATTTCCCAGGTTCCATAGTCGATGCTGGCTGAACTGATCCTTGAAGTGTCATTTTAGGTCTCCACTTAGCCTCTTTCTACTGCCGTAGGAATCGAGTGGGACGCATGCTGTACAAGTGATCCGCCTAGAACAACCGATGTTGAGGAATGATATCTTCGTTGCTTCGGAAAGGTTTTTATAAAAAATCGTTGCTGGTGATTTGTATCTCCAAACTGATGCAAAGAATTCTTCGGAGATTTGTTTGCTAGAACCGCTCGATATCCCGACGATCCAAAGTCTAGGTTTCGCAAGTGTACAGTAGGTTGGGGAGAACTACGGCTCGGAAAACGATGATTTTGAAAGAAATGTGAGAAGCCACATCACGTCGGTGAGAATATGATATGCTAATTCCGGATTGATTATACTGAAGAGACTCTTTTGGATTTTGTCGAGAACCTCAAGATAAATAGCAGGATCGCCCGACCAGATATGGCGACAGGATTCAATTCACGGGCAAAAAGTGGATTTATAAATGTGCAAAATGGTTTCTGACGAGAAAAATTCCTAACTTGACACACTGACCCAACATTTCTATCAGTATATGCAGCTGTGAATTTGATGTAGTCATTCTATTTGAGATCATTTGCGATAGTAAAAACAAGGAGGCAAGTTGTGTTGCATTTTATGAGATTAGTGTCATTCATTCTAATTGTAGTCAGGATAGTTTCTCTTTGGCGATTAAAAAAGAGCAGTCTTGTTTTGGAGGCATTAAAATTGACGAGCAGCCATTTCCTACCCCATTCAATCACAGATTCTAGGTCATTTTGAAGAGCAGCAGCGAAGTATACTTTGTCAGCCTTGGCAGATTTTTTATTGAGACGGGAATAAATAGTGGTGCCATTTGCATAGATGTCTACTTAGGAACCGATTACATCAGGAATATTTTAGTACTTGCGTACGCATCTGTACTTTCACACTCACATACACATTCACTCATATTACATTTTGTGTTTTACACCTACTGTCTGGCGTGTTTTCATTCTTGAAACACGCGGTAATCATGTATCTATCATGTGTATCTTTCCAGCGCAGTCTGGTTTGGTATTTAATCAGCGGGCACACGTGATTCTGACAGTTGGGCGTCCGCTATCGTCCGGCGATGGTAGATTATGGTGCAGCAGTTTCCCAACTCGAGCGAGACCCACCGCTATCCAATATGGCAGCGGGACCTTGTTTTGATTCTCGTCTCGCACACCCCCGCACTAATTGCAGGTAGCAATTCAGCGCCAATTTTATTTTGACCACACACACACATGCATGTTGTTCACACAAACTCCAATCGAAAATTTCAATTCAAGAAACAGTATGTATTTTATTTCTACTTTCTTCATGAACATTTTAATTACGTTCAACAAGTGACTTTCTCTGACTTACTTTTATGTTTCTTAACGTTGCAAGGGAAACAAATTTTCCTTCACTATTTGCATGCTTAATCTACTCTATGTCACCTATTGTTAATAATACATATTTTAATTGTTATTAACTCCGATGTCATTGTCTTATTTCCAATGCCATTTACGCCGATCGAATAGTCATCATAAATTCTTTAGCGGATACCCCGGTATCCGCTACAATACAATTGATGAAAATCAGATAAAGCGTAAGACCTACGGACGAAAGACTCTTGAAGCTTGCCCATTCAAAATAACCTTTATTTCACGATTTGATAAGAACCATTGGATTAAACGAAACAATCGTCCAGAAATACCATATCTTTGGCGGTTGCATAGAAGGCTAGCCTCACAAACTCTGACAAATGCTTCCGAGATGTCAAGAGAAATATCTTGAGGTTTGCTGTTTTCATCTAAAGCCTGTTATATATGTGGTCGTTAACATATCAGCGACAGACCTGGCGAAGCCGAAGCTACGTAATTGTCAGAGAGGGGAGGTTGTGTGACGTGACATGCTTAACTTTTCCAGTATTGATAATCTTCGATGTAACCAGTACCTTCAGGAGGTACGCTATCATGGCTCTCCACGTCTTCCTATCCCTGGTGGTATGTTTTCACCTGTTACACCTCGCAACCCCCGTTCCGTCATTCACCTGATCAGGCCCTGCAAATATGTTATCCACTGACTTCCTCTGTCTCTTTTTCCTTCTATCTGGCTTGTCATTATCAGGTTCTCCAAGCCCTCCTTCCTCATTTCATATCCAAGGAACTTCAATTGTCTCTTCCTGATGCTCAGTATTAATTTCCTTTTCGTAGTCATTCTTTCCAACACCTCATCGTTGATGCATGCTCAGTCCACGATATCCGTAGCATCCTTCTGTAGAATCACATTTCCGCTGCTTCAAGTTTTGTCCTCATTTTCGATGATATTGTCCAGTATTCACTGCCATATTGAAGAACTGATATCATATAGCAATCCAGCACTCTTTTCTTTGTTTCTAGTGAAATTTTCCTGTGTGTTATTACTTTACTCAGCTTCTGGAACGCGTCCTTTGCCTTGCCAATTCGCCTTCGGATCTCTGTGTCGCACTTTCCATCTCCTGTTAGTACACTTCCTAGGTTTTTAAATTTTTTTACTTGCTTGATTCTGGTATCCCCCACCTTGGCATTTTAGGTCGCACCTTTTGCTGATGACCATGCATTCAGTTTTCTTAAAGTTTATTTGTAGTCCATTTTTGTCACTCTCCACCGTTAACTTCTGTAGGAGGTCTTGTAGTTTCCTTTCCGTGTCTGCAATCAGCACTGTATCATAGAGTTCTTAAAAACAGGAACAACAGAGGAAGACTTCCAACAAGCAGGAAGGCAGGAAACAGTGAGGCAACTGTTATAGAATTTGGAGTGAACTTGAGCCAGACTTTTTAGGATGATGACTGGGATTCAATCACCTTATGGTGAGTGAGTCAGATAAATTATGTTAGAGATCAGAAATGAGGTTATATGTATTTTATTTCAGTTGAGCATCAGTTTTAAGTGTACAATGGTGTATATTATTTCTCCCATGTTGGAATCACCGAAGTTTCAGAAATAATAGTCTTAAATGTACACCGTGCAAGAAGAAAAAAAATTTTCTTTGCTTAGTGAAACGCAAAATTAATCTTCCACTATTTTTTTTGCTAGATGAGTTTGCTTATTTGTTATGGTGACATTAATTGCTGTCAAAAGAGATATTTATGTGGTAACTGAAGTTGTTCGTACCAGAAAACCCTTAATTGTTTGCTTGTAGACTAGAAAAATGAAGATTTTGAATTAACTCGCATAATTTAGTGCCTATTACAAAGAGTTCTTTCTTGTCTTTTTAAATTATTATTTCCGTAATTTATTGTTATTTTTTGTCATAAATTGTATTATGAATGGTTATCAAGAGCTGTTAACGTATGTTGTGTTTTAAGTAGATAATATTACTTGCCGGCGCCTTTAGTAAGTTGTTAAACTTTATTCTTTTTCCTTCTTGTGGTCTGGAAATGCCTCTTCAATATACTGAATTCTTGGTGTTTTGGGTATCCTTGTATTTCATATAATGAGTATTATTTCTCAATCTATAAATATGTGTTATCTACATCATATTTTAACATTTACTTTTCTTTTTAAAAAACAGTATTTACATTATTAGGACTTTTGTCCTCATCCGCCGTTTGTACGACGTTTCGGCTTTTGTACGCCCCGGCCTTCTTCAGGTGCTAGGAATTTAGACCTGAACCCTTTATTACAATCACTGGGTATATGAACTCCATTCTTTACGAGAAGCCTTGATTGGAAGTCATGAGTTTCCATCTAACACGGCAAGTTACTTGTTCACCACTGCTGTAGCCTGCTATTGAACTAGAGGTCAGCGGAAGATAACTCATGTCTTCTAATCGAGATTCCCGCAAGGAATGGAGTTCATATAACCTAGTGATTGTAATAAAGGGTTCGGTTCGAAATTCCTAGCACCTGAAGAAGGCTGGAGCGTACAACGGCCGAAATGTCGTACCAATGGCAACAAAGATGTGGACAATAGTCCGAATAGTGTAAATTCTGAAAATACTACCTCATCTCCGAAATATACACAAATAAAAAAAAGTATATTTTTTAAAATCTATTATGTTCCTTCATTTGTGCTCCCTGTTCTTCGGCGACACATATGCGAAGACATATTTTTTTCATTTGGATTTTATTTCTCACTGATAATTTATGGTGTTAATCATATGACGTTCTAACTCCTTTCTAAATTACAGCTTTTCTGATAAACCTGTTTGTTACGTATCGCGTTGAAGCACCAGTTCCCGTACAATCATCAAAGTTAAGCAAAGTTGACCCTGTTTTGTACCTAAATGGGAGATTGCATGGGAACACCAGGTGCTATAAGTTTGAATCTGCGGTTGGTATAATAGATCACAGCTCGAGATTTTTAATCAGAGAGCATAGTTCCAATTCCCGTTGTGTTAGTCATATTCACTTACGTGCAAATACTTTTTGGACTCCACCTTTTCACTCCCCTTGTTATGGATTAATTAGTAAAAAATGTATCCCTAAATCATCATTACTAATCCAAAAATAAATAATTATTCATGACTTTAAATAAACTGCAAGATGTTGATAAGCCGTAGAAATTGAATCAATCACTGTTTGTTTGGTGAGGATATTCAAAATGGTTCATTGTCATAGTCTGCGGCAATGAAACTGACAATTGTCCGATTTGAACTGAAGACAATGCAAGAATGAGGCAATCGAATTTTTTGAATAGACTACGAAGAAAAAGCAGACCGTGTTTTTGCTGATATTCAAAGAAACAATTCAAATGAGATATCTGACATTAATGTAGAATAGATGTTTCTTTCTTCACTTTCCTAGCGAAATAGAGATAATATTATAAACGCACTGGTGAGAGAAAGGAAGAATGTTTCTGACTGTTAACCCTTACAAAGTTTTGCGAAAGAAGAATTTTGTTAAACATTACAAAGTTTTGCGAAAGAAGAAAATTTTGTTAAACATTTTGTACATTCAAGATGGTCTTCTCAAATATGCAAGTAATATGTTTTAAATTCTATCTAGTCTAGATAGTAAGGATTGTGTGTTATATACAAGCAAACCAAAAAAGTTCTGTCCGTTTTTAAAGGAAAAAAAGAAAACGCTTCACAGTATGTGTAACTTATATTTAGTCTTCGAAGTAATCGCCATCGATATCCGGCACCTTCTGCCAACCTGTCTCCAGCTGTTCGATGCCCTTGCGGTAGAACTAGGAGGTTATTGACGCAAAGAAATCCTTGAGGGCTTAGTGCAAGTCTGCTTCATTGGTGAAAGGTTTCCCAGAAAGATGATTATCCGGGGAGTGGAAGAGGTGGTAATCGGATGGCGCAAAGTCAGGTGAATAAGGTGGATGGCACAAAGTCTCCCATCCAAGTTGCTGTATGGTATCCCTGACCACTCGCGCGACGTACGACCTGGCGTTGTCATAGAAGAAGAGCACACCATTGCGATTCACCAGTACTGGCTCCTTCTGGCGCAGTGTCTGTTGCGCACGTTTCAATTGTTGCGAGTATAGGCCTCTAGTGACCGTTTGGTCCGTTGGTAGCAGTTCATAAAGAACCACTTGACGACCCGTCCACCAGATGCAACGCATAATTTTGCGTGGGTGTATAAGTGGCCTGGCGGTGTAAGGGACATCATTCTGAGGAGACAACCAATGTCTAGAACGCTTGGGAGTTTCATACAGCATTCACTTTTCATCATTGGTAAGCACTCGATTTAATCAGGATGCGGTTCGGTGGCGAGAAAGCAGCGATACGCAGGCTACCACTCCTTGTCCTTTGGGACCGCCAACAGCGGTTGCGGAACTCACTTGCTCACTTTACGTCTTACCTAGGCGGTGCAGGTGAAGTCTAACTGTTTCCTCGGAAACTTTGAACTGCCTTGCAAGTTCCTCACACGTTAGACTACTGTCTTCTTTAACGGCTGGCTTCAGGACTCCGTCAGTCAAGACCTGTGGTCGTCAACTGCGAGGCTCATCATAAATATAAAAGAACACGCGCATCATAAATATAAAAAAAGGCGTTGGTTTCGAAAATTCAAGTCGGGAGATTTGTCTCTCACAAATCTCCCGACTTGAATTTTCGAAACCAACGCCTTGCAGTAGGTTCTTTCACAGCACTATCTCCAAACGCTTGACATACGCGGAGACGTGATGCAGCTGCTGATAAGCCCACTTTAAAGTCGTAAAGCAAACAGCGCCGAACGAGATCTCTAGACACTTCCATCCTTCTCACAGCTGTCCGGCTTCTAACTGATTGCCGGGCAAGGTGCGCGTGTTCTTTTATAACGTCTGATGTTCCTACTTCTGGCTGTCTGATTTTGAAAACAATTGCTAGACGCATTTCGTATATATTTCAAATTCATTCAATGACTAATCAAAAAACGGACAACTTTTTTGGTTACTTTCTATTATCTGACCTCGTGTGTAATTTTACCCAGAAGTGTATTTACATTTATCAAATAACTGTTTGGAACAATGCAAGGCTGGAAAAAATGAAATAAAATAAATATTATTTTCAAAGGTCAAAAATGCAAACAAAATAACAGACGAAATTGCTGTCTCAAAAGCAGAGAAATATAAAAACAAGAGTTTATTTACATTTAGATAGATATTGTTTTGGAAGATGAAGAATATAGGACCAGCTTTGCATTGGGGTAGTGTGGTGTGTTTTGATAGACGGCGTGGTCGAGTTCAGATAATATAAACCATTGAAAACCAATAATAATAATGGAAAAATAAGAAACAATATGCTGTGATATAAGATGTTATGGAAGAAATTTTCCGGAGGAATGAAAACAACCTTGTGATAAAAAGCTAGGCTGTTTTTGTAACATGGGATGGAGTAGTTCCAGTCTGATATAAAATGTTAAGTTACATAGTATATAGAGTGAGATGAAGACATTTTTCGATTAAGTTAGTTGAGATGTTAGAACTGGAAGTGTTACGACTAATCTTCCAATCAAAACGCTTGGCATCATCATGAGATACAATAATACCTTTAGGTAGTTTTCTCTCTTTTGGTTGTTGTTGTTGTTTTCTCAGATATATTTGAGAACGACATACACTGTAAATAATCGCTGTTTAGGTGTTACAGTTTAGTTGAAATTTAGGAAATTCTGTGTGTGACGTGGAACTCAGACAGAGGTAAATATGGTGTATGCGATAGTCATTTACTCGATGCCAATTTGTAAAGTGGGGACGAGGTTAACGTCTACGATGTTGTGATCGCTTATCGGAATATCTATGGGTGTGATACGACTCGAAAAGAAAAGAAAAACAAAAACGAACTTTTGAACATTATAGGATTTTTTGTGTGTCCGTGTATTCTTAAAAAAACGAACTTTTTAGATATTAGTGAACTTTTTGTCATGTTTAAAAAAAGAAAAGAGAAAAAAGAAACAATAATAACAGAAAAGAATTGGTGCTCTCTCACTTTTATCTTCCAATGTATTGTGCGTTATTTTACTTATTGTGTTTATTTATTTATTTGGTTTAAGGATTTTCTTCAGGGTATCACAAATGAGTTAGTCGATGTCATAAAGTCTGTTGTGGATTCTGGATGAGGAACCGCACAAAATAACAAACAACAAAGACAGATATGGAGATAGAAAAGTAGGTTATATTGAACGTAATATACAAACTGGAACGCGGATTAGTCAATTCAGGAATACTATTAATAGAAGTAAATATATACAAGTCTTGAAGTGAAAACGTTGGAGATAGTATGTCCGGTTAAATTATTCTAGTCTGGTCTCTGGGTAACTTAGGTATCTATCGGAAATCTTCGATAACTGTAACGCATCTCTACAATTACTCTCCACTGTGAACTGCAACTACAACTGTGATTCCAGATCGCTGTTCTCTCTATAGCAGGATTATATCTACCCTCAGTCGAGTCCATTATCATATACAAAAAAGGTAGATCCTACAATAAAGTCACTAATAAACTCAATAAAAAAGAGGCGAAGGATATCTGAAGCAAATTATTCTTTTAGTTGACCAGAATATGGATTGCGGTTAGCGCTTGAATGAACGAATAAATAAATGAAAAAAAGAGTAAAAGAACTACAGGGAACAATAAAAAACAGAGTTAATATCCAACAGATAAGGCGAAGAGTGTCTCTGTGGCATACGGAGGCTATAAGTCAGTTAATATATGATGAGTCTGGAACGTGCAGAAATCTTTGGAAATTGATAAAAGTGTGTGAAAGATAAATTCTCTTATGGTTAAAGGTCATGTGACCACGCGTCTCGGAATGGTGATTTTTAAAGTATGGCTTAGATGTGGCGTAAGACCGAAATTATGGAGAACTTGGAGAGGTTCGGGATCCTTGCTCAGACGTAACTGTTCTAGAGCTAACCATTAATTAACCTGCCCAATGTGTCTTAGTATGTATAGACGAGTGGAATATGTAATGGAAGTGAAAAAAGATAAAAGGAAGAAAAAAAAGAAAAGGAAACGATACCATTTTTATGCAAATCGCGTTCTGGTCAGATTCATTATTCTACCTAATTTTGGTTGCTGACATCGAGTTTACATTAAAAAAGTGTCTCTTGCAGAGAATTAACAACGTAGAAATATGCACACAATGTGAAGAGAAAAGGATGTTATCTTTAATATTGATAGTTTTTATATTACTTTTGCATGTATTGTTCTGTATCATTGACTTATTTTTTTGTTATACTATGTAAATGAAAAAAATGCTCGGAGAAGAGATGCACTTAAAGTGTTCATAGGTAAACATTTTGAAAAATGATATGGAAAGAATATTATATATTATCTGATCTTTTGTGTTATTTCACCAGGAACTGTACTTACATTGATCAAATAATTGTTTAGAACTATGCCAGTCTGGTAACATTTAAAAGAAAACAAAATTGATATGAAAGATTAGGAATGCAAACACTAAGTGACAAATGAAATTACTGTCTTAAAAATCGAGAAATATAAAAGCAAGTGTTTATTTACATTTAGAGAGATATTGTTTTGGATAATGAAGGAAACAGAACTAGCTTTGCATTTGGGAAATGTGGGATGTTTTGATAAAGATAATATAAACCATTGGAAGGTCAATAATAATAATTCGAAAATAATAAACAATAAACGTGGCAAAACATGACGTAGTCAAAAATAATTCAAAGTCAGAGATTAGAGAGAGCAGATCAGAAGTAGATTGGATTGAAAAGAGAAGGGAAGAGAAGACGAACCGAGCTGATCAACTCTCTCGTATGTG
The DNA here is from genome assembly GCA_037127315.1 of Ascarosepion bandense. Lineage (NCBI taxonomy): Eukaryota > Metazoa > Mollusca > Cephalopoda > Sepiida > Sepiidae > Ascarosepion > Ascarosepion bandense. Next base: position 212,505 of record JBBBDQ010001944.1, on the reverse strand, counting down.
TGTGCGCTATCTTTATGACTATCCTTTACTCCACACTACGTTACCGATGAAAAAGAATAAAAATATAATTTTATATTTATATATATATGTGTGTGTATATGTGTGTATATATTTTTTAGTGATAGTCATTTTGCCGTAGCAAAATATACCGTATACGATACGGGTATATAATATTGTGCACCTACTGTCCATATATTTCAAGTCAGGGAAAGGAAGAATCGTTTTGCCGCGGTTGCAAAGATATTTGCCGATATGACCTCACTAAGAAATATACTGTTCCAAAATGTTTAATTTAAAAAAAAGAAAAAAATAATAGAATTGAAAAACTGAATAGTGAAATTTTAAAAAAATGATTATTCACATTCTGATAAATGTATCTATTTTTGTTTTTATTCTCAGAACGTTTCAGCCGTTCTATGCTCCGGCCTTCTTTAAGTGTTTGTCGATTAAATTAACCAAACTATCAGCGAATTTGTAACTTATTTCACCAAATCAAGTCAATAAAACCCGTAAGAAAAAAGGGGATTAATGTATGTAGAAGAATATGAGAAAAAAGAACATTATTAAAAAAAGAACATTATTAAAAAAAGAATACAATAACAGAATTAAGAATAAATAACGGAAGACTGATCATTGCATTTAAATATTGAAAATGAAAATGACTAGAATGCAAGATGTCGGAAGAAATTTCTACAAGTGCGAAGTTTTAGAGAAGAAACTTTTAGTATAAAACTTACGGCTACGTCTAACATTTTCAAATGTACAATTCTGAGTCTTGGAGATACACACATGGGCGACTGTTTCGAAAGAGACATGACTGAGTGGGCAAAATACTAGCTCGTTAAGTAGGTATTTTCTTCTCTTCCTCTTGCTTTTTTATATATCCTGTGAATTAAAAAAAATTCAAGCCCTCCTTCTTAATTAAAGCTCTATGAATTTTAACTATCTATTTCTGATTATACTCATCTTTTTTGTTTCGATGTCCTCTAAAACGCCGCCTCCAGTCCATAGTATTCTCAGCATCCATCTGTATAACCACATTTCTGTTGCTTTCAGTTTCTTTTCTTGCTGCGATGAGATTATCAAGCATTCACTGCCACTGATGTTTATCGATATTACATCACAACTCAGTATTCTTTTCTTTGCTTCATATTCAGTTTTTCTGTTACTTAATACTTTGCTTATTTTTGAAAAATGTATTTCACTATCATCAATGTTATTTCGGATTTCGGTGCCAAATTTTCATTTTTTATTGATATTGTTATTTTGCACTTGTTTAATAATAATATGTCGTTATTATCTTTGTACTGCTGTTGCCGCTTCTTGAGTTGTTACGCTTGACTTCCTCTGTAAACTTTTTTCTTTCAGTTGCTGGTGATGAAAACTTCCTTTAAATCATGAAGCTCTCCGCCGTCGTCTGTCTTCGAGAATAGTTACGGATATTTCATTTATTAAAAGTTTAAATTTTTAATTTAAGTTTTTTTTTTATTAAATTTTTATTGCTGTTTCAATTGAGATGTTCTTTCCAGACTATTTGGAAAAGAAATGATAAAAACTGTAGAAATCGATTTCTGATGGAAGAGATTTTAAAATTCAACAATTTTTCTTCGTAACAATTCGAATATAACTCGTATTTACTTTAATCAAAGGATATTTGAATTTTTTGAAGAAATGTTTATGAGGTATTGATTGATTCATTTTCTAGCACTTGTATATTATTTAAACCAAGAAAATATTTTTAGAATACAAAAATTTCTTTTAGGTGGGGTGATAATAAAAATTATAGTTAGACAAATCTTATCAATTAAAACATATCTGGGGAGGAAGAAGTGGATTCATGCATTTTCTAAGGATTTTCTTTTGTTTTGCACGTAAGTGAATATAACAAACACAACCAGAATTAAACTCCGTTCTTAGATTAACAATTCCGTACTATTCTCCATGACACAATCTGCACATTCAAGATTCCAGCACGTGTTATTCTCAAGCGGTTGCCATTGTAGAATTGGTTATGCATTTCGAGTTTAGTTTTACTAGTAATTTAATCTAAACTTATTTATAAATGGAACTTTGTCTCTGTGTGTGTGTGTGTGTGTATGTGTGTGTCCGTTACCTATAGACTCCAAAACGGCTGAACCAATTTTCTTGAAAATTTACACAGTTGTACTAAAAGCGTCTGCGAGTGTTCTAGGTTTTGTGTCGAGGTACCCCAGATAAATATTGAAAATCGATAATCGAAAAAATTGGGTTATAGGAGTGGTTCGATTTTAATCAAATTTGATACACTCATAGAGAAAGACATAAGAAACGATATGCAGAAGTTTCAAGGTTGCAGTTCTTAGAATAGTGCAGAAAATTTGATATCGATACCAGGAAATCAAAATTTGACTTACATCCATTCATTTTTCTTTCAGTCTACGGTCTCGCTTTAACTCGAAACAACTATTACTTCGTGCCAACGTCCGAAGAGTCTGATCTCCAGGACCATGGATTAGTTTTAAAGCTTTCATCACACCCGAGCAACGCCGGGCTATACTGCTAGTCTCGTATAAAAAAAATGTATTATTTTTTGTTCGGATATACAGCCATATTATTTTAAATTTTGTCACTTTTTTTTTAGAGTCAACATTTCTGAGATGTTACGAAAGGTTTGGGGCTATCGAGGACAGAAAATGCGACTACGAAATCCGAAGGTATATTGAATCAGTGAAAAATGTTTTCAGAAAGTTAAGCAAAATATTAAGAAACGTGAAAAGTTCGTTAGAAAAAAGAAAAGAGTACGGAACTCTAATTTCTTATCAGCTCTCTTTTATGATATTGAATTCTGAATAATCTTCTGACAGATGAAGATGATATTTAAACCAACAGATAATGTTGCTCTACAGAAGGATGCTGAGAATACCATTAACTGAACACATGAGCAAGAACGAAGTTTTAGGGACCACTGAAACAAATAGAACATGTATACTTAAAATGTACGTTGTAGTGCAATGGATATTGGCTCGAAATGAGAAACCGGAGAGCCGAGTTCGAATTCCAGATGAATTACGCACAAATACCGCTGGGAAAGGTATTAATCCATCAATTCAAAATTAATTAGTTGCATGTACTTATGCGCAAACACCCTTGGGAAAGGCATGGATCTATTTAGTCTCCCTTTTGTTATGGGTTAAATAACGGGATAGATTGTGTTCTATAGCCTTGTTTAGCAACCAGTCCACCGCAAGGAAGAACTGGCAACCTGCTACCTCAAAATATTCTGCTTAGTCAGTCATGTCCCGCAAGAGACATGACTGTCTAAGCCTGTATAACATATGACGCTTAACTGACCGACCTATACATAGAAATGTTAAAATTCCTAGGGCAATGAGAAAAGAGACCTTTGAAAATTTGATACTCACAGAATAAGTTTTTTTAAGGCAAAGGAAAAGGGAAAGAGTAGAACAGTGTATAACCAAGCCAACGAGCTTGTGTTAGCAGAACAAGGAATGGGAGGTATAGCAAAAAAAGAAACATTGATAAGAGTGACACAGGACAGGAAGTTATGTCAAGATATTTTCTTGCTAAAACTCATGCTAACGACCATCACCGAGTATATATACCAGGCTCTCGACAAGAATGGTGAAGCCCGAACAGTTGCCTTGGATATCTCTAGAGCGTTCGACAGAGTCTGGCATGCTGGCCTTCTACGGAAACTGCGAAGCTATAACATAATTGGACTTTTGTTGGTCCTAATCCAGTCATTCCGCTCTAACCGCACATTGAAGGTGGTATTAAACGGACATGCCTCCCACAATTACCCTACAAACGCGGGTGTCCCTCAAGGCTTTATCCTAGGTCCTACGCTCTTTCTGATCTACATCAATGATGTCCCCGATGTCATAATATCCCAAGTAAGCATGTACGCCGATGACATCACAGTTTACTCTCGCCTCGATCAAAAATCTGGTGTGGGCGACAAGGAGAACCTCGCTGCCGAGCTTGAAAATGACCTCCAATCCGTGGTGGATTGGGGTAAGAAATGGCACGTAAATTTCAATTCTTCCAAAACGAAGCTGCTATCAATTGACCACCATAGACAACCGCACCTCCCTCTCATTAGCATGGAACATGCTTGCCTCCCAGAGCGTAAAACACTACACCTGCTTGGCCTGACACTCTCAGGGGACCTCAAGTGGAATGACTACGTCGAATCCATTACTAAATCCGCAGCTATGAAAGTCGGCTCTCTGTGCAGGGCCCGGAAGTTCTTTCTGCCTGAATCCATCCTGCACATGTATAAATCTACCATCCGCCCGTGTATTGAATACTGCTGTCACATCTGGTCGGGTGCCCCTGCTATTCTATTCGGGGTCCTTGACAAAATACAACGGAGAATCTGTAACGTGATCGATACCGACTTGGCTGACAGACTGCAGTCACTCTCTCACCGGCGTGACGTGGCTTCCCTGTGCCTGTCTATAAATACTTTCACGGCTTCTGCTCTGATGAACTTAGATCCCTGGTGCCCCTCTAGTTATGAATTTGCACGAGATACTAGATTAGCAACTAGGTCCCACCCTTTTACAGTGACACCGATGAAATGTAACCGCAATTTCTACTCCAACAGCTTCTTTTCTCGAACTTCCCGCCTGTGGAATTCCCTTCCGCATACTTGATTCCCTGACGGCTACAACCTCCAGGAGTTTAAATGTAAGATCAATAGACACCTCCTAACACACTAACTCGCACTCATTCTCTCAAACACTCTTCCTATGTACCTCTTTACTCGTCTATCACCCTCCTTCTGACATTTCCTATACCCAATCCCTCTATGTAACCCCCTGTGCTATAGTGGCAGTGGAATGCCTTGCTTGGAATGATACGATTAAAAAAAAATCAGGAAATCAATAGGCAAGAATGAAACAAATGAAGAGGTTATTGCAATCTTTAATCCTTTGAAAATAGAAAGCTTTTCTTTTAAATATGTCGGAAAAAGATATTGGAGAATCAAATAAAAAATATATGTGGGATAGGAAATTAAGAATTAAAATCTCCTTTCTCCTACTTTTACAAAAATTCACAATGACGTGTGAAATACTGGTTATTCCCAAATAAAAAAGGATTGACCTCGTGCTTACAGAAAATGTCGAAACCGTATTTCAGGAGTAGATGTTAAATTGCTTTTCTGACCAATGGAAGCGATTTGCCAGACTTAAAGGAACTTATCGATCCAGTGCGAAAATCTGAATGAATATAAAGGGTTTGATCAGATCAGCGCCTGTCAGTCAGATGGGAGCAGCGTGACAAAACAACTAAAATGTAACGGGAGAAAGTTCAACCACGACCCGGACATTGGTCGCGTCACACATTGTCCTCCTTCTCTTTCTTTCTCGTGTGCTAATTCCTTTTACTTCTTCTTCTACATTTAACGACATTCCTACCTAACAAATGCTTATACATACATAAATATGCATGAACTCTTTACAACAAATTAATACTACGAACATTTCTTGATACCCTTAACTTTCTAATTGAACCTTAAATTCTACCAATTCTTGTTATTCTATTCTTTTAACAAACTTCTATTTTAACAGGAAACATGTATATATTTTATTATTCCACTCATCCACACATTCCAAAAGCCAACCTACCAACCAACCTCCTGATAATTCTGATGATATTTATGCATAAAATATATAAGCTGTAGGAAGTTTACTTATGTATGACACAAAGCCGAATTAATAAACATTAAGCATCCCCCTATGGCTACACATACGCCCAGGAATTTTCCACTCCTCAATCAATTAATTTTTTTATTGTCTATTGTGCAGTTATATACATACAGACTCGGCCAAAGTTCTAACTTGGCTGACTGAAAAAAAAGTTACAAATTGCTTAAAAATAAGCACAAACAAAATTTTACAAAAAGAGGTAACCTATAAGTTTTAAAAAACTAACATCAATAAAACAATACTAGTAATAATAATACTAAAATACTATTATTATTAATAGTAGAGTATTGTTGATTTAAAGAAAATATCCACAATGTAGATGTTGAGTATTACATAACATGAGGTATTGACATCAAACATATACTTTAGCTATCAAACGAACGAATGAATGAACGAACAAGCAATAATAATAATAATAAAAAAAATAATGTTTAAATAAAGCTTGTATTACTTCTTCAGGAAAATCCAAACACTTCATAAGTAACGTTCTCATAGTCTCAGATCTAAATTCATTAGAGATGTTAATATGAACTTATTTTGTCTTCATATATTCTTATATTCAAATTCCAGTCGAATTTCTTTCATTCACTTACGAGAAAATACACTCTGGGAAGGGGCTAATCCATCTCTTCTCCCTTCAGTTATGGGTTGAATAGAAGAACAGATTGTGTTCTGTAAACTTTGTTGGCAATTAATCTACAGAAGAAAGTTTACAGCGGGAAAGTTTTCTGCCTAGTCAGTCATGTCTCGAAAGGGACAAGCGTGTATCACGTACGGCAGTTAACTTACCAATAGACTAGAGTAAATATCCAGTTAAATTAATCCGATTTGCTTAGCAGTTGCCTGACCGCAAGATATTGGGCGGGTCTCCCAGTAAATGACGTACTATGAACCACTGTTGGTAAGCAGAAGTAATGGAGTGTCCAGATGGCTGGCTTTTTATATGTTTGCTTATTTTTTGTATTTTTAACTTTGCTTTAAACACCCAAAATTATGCAGAGTACATGGGAATTGTTATAACAGAAGACGGAAAATTCGACGCAGAGATCCGAAGACGAATTGCCATGGCGAAGGAAGCATTCCAGAAGTTGAGTAAAGTATTAAGAAACAGGACAATTTTGCTAGAAACAAAGAAGATGGTACTGGATTGCTATGTGATGTCAGTTCTTTAATATGGCAATGAATGCTGGACAATATCATCAAAGATGAAGGAAAAACTTGAAGCAACTAAAATGTGGTTCTACAGAAGGATCCTGTGAATATCATGGATTGAGCATGGGAGCAATAATGAGGTTTTGGAAACGGAAAGGAAATTATTACTGAGCATCAGGAAGAGACAGCTGAAGTTCTTGGGACATGCAATGAGGAAAGAGGGCTTGGAGATCCTGATACTAACAGGCCAGATAGAGGGAAAAAGAGACAGGGAAAAGCATCGGACATATTTGAAGGACCTAATCAAGTGGATGATAGAACAAGGGTTGCATGGTTTAACAGAAGAAGGCGTGCTAAGAGCCACCAAGGATAGGGAGACGTGAAACCATGCTCGGCTACGTTCTGAAGGGATAGGGTACATAAAAGAAGATATTTAATATCAGGAATAGAGAGTTGAAATATCGATGGCATATAATACAAAAGAGGGGTTGGAAAATCTGATCGAGGGAAGATTGAGTTTAAGAGGGACGCATAACATATCTTAATTTCCTTTTCGTTTCCATCCTTTCCAAAACCTCGTTATTGCTCACATGCTCGGTCCATGATATCCGCAGCATCCTTCTGTAGAACCACATTTCAGTTGCTTCAAGTTTTCCCTTCAACTTCAACGACATTGTCCAACATTAATTGCAGAATTGAAGAACCAGCATCATATAGTAATCCAGTACTCTCCTCATTCGTTCTAGTGAAATTGTCCTGTTTAAATATAAGTGTTCTTTTTGTTTTCATTTTCTCTAAAACTTCGTTGTTGGTTCTGTATTTAGCCCATACCTGGAGGAAAGAGACGGATTAATACTTTTACCAAGGGTATTTTCGCGTAAGTGAATGCAAGGAATTCAACTGGAATTCGAACTCGGCTACCCGATTTCTCGTTCCGAGCCGATATCCACTGCACTACAAACCATTTCTATTAAACCGGTTTTTCAAATCGAACGAGACCGTATTGATTAGCGCTACAGAATCACAACAAATAAAATGTTAAAAGAAAGAAGGAAAATATGAAAGAATGGTAGAAAAATAAGACTAAAAGATCAATCAAAGAAGAGTAGGAAAATATCAAACAGAATGAAGAATACGGACGCCTTTTCCGATGACATCGCTCTTTTAACTACCTTCACTTCAGGTATTACCAAGTAACCATCTACTAACTGACCAGGCTGGACGTAGCTTAACTTTTTAGCGCTGTATGGCCGCAAGCTCACCGTTATTGATTTTCTTTAAAAATGTAAAAGAACAGCCTAAGAACTGAATTAATTTTTTACTGCTATATCTCTCCAGAACATTGGAATCATGGCTCGCTACAGATTACTTATATTATCTGTAAATTGCTATGGTAATATACATAGAATGGCTTCATTCTACCGTCACTACAGTTTTGAATTCAAACTAATCATTCTCAAACTAATCATTCTCAAAGACTAACTGCCAACCGCGGTTGGCAGTTAGTCTTTGAGAATGATTATTCTATAGCCAACCGAGGTTGGCTATAGAAAACTCAATGTGAACTGGTATTTCATCAATTATTGAAATTTTTTTATTCTGTAGCAAAGGTCTACGAGATTCAATGACCTACGGGGTTTATCTGCTTAGAGCCATTTTAAATTCCTGAATTTCATCAAAGGGCCGTATATCTATCTAATTTAAACTTATTTATAAATGGAACTTTGTCTGTGAGTGTGTAACTATGTGTGTGTATGTGTCTCTGTGTGCGTGTGTGTGCGTGTACGTTACCTATAGACTCCGAAACCGATTTTCTTTAAAAGTTACACAGTTGTACAATAAGCGTCTGCGAGTGTTCTTAGACTTTGTGTCGAGGTACCGCCGATAAATATCGAAAATCGATAATCGAAAAAATCGGGTTATAGAAGGAGTGGTCCAATTTTAATCAAATTTGATACACTCATAGACAAAGACATAAGAAACGATATTCAGAGGTTTCAAGGTTGCAGTTCTTAAAATAGTGCAGAAATATATATATAAGGCAAGATGTTTGTGTGTGTGTCTGTTTATCTGTCTGTATGTCTGTATTTTTTCAGTCCTTTTATTTTAGTTTTTCCTTCGGGTTTGGCTCTAAGTAAGCATAATTGTAGTTCTTAGTCTCAGCCATGATGCCATTTACGAAGAAGACTTATTTAGCCTTCAAAATTCAGTTTACGACGAAAAAACCCATTTGATATCGATACCAGGAAATCAAAATTTGACTTACATCCATTCATTTTTCATTTAGTTTAGGTCTCGCTTTAACTGGAAACAACTATTGCTTTTTAATCTTTCATGCCAACGTCCAAAGTGTCTGATCTCCAGAACCATGGATTAGTTTTAAAGCTCTCATTACACCAGAGCAACGCCGGGCTATACTGCTAGTCACTGATAATGTAGACATTTCTGAGGGAAATGAACGGCATGCAAAACGTCTGTATGAGTGTGCCGATCTGAAGCGGAGGTTTAAGAACAATGTTTCGGATAAAAATTATGAGGCAATTTTTGTTTCTCTCAGTGTAAGAGTTCCATTCCTTAGATCTCGACAAATCAAAGAAAGTGCTTAGCACAAGAATTGTCTGTGATTGCATGATTCCAAGCAGCTTAATTCCTGTTCGGTTCCTGCTTATTTTTGGTAATTCAGATTTTTGTTTGCGTCAATTTCTATGCCTACCCAAAGGCAGTCATTCCCTCTCCCATCGGCCTCCACAACCAGCAGTACTGACAGTACCCTCACCTCCTCCATTCCTCTAATTTCTCTTGGGACGGGCAGCGGGGGCGACAAATAAACTGAGTTCATGCACAGTCGGCCCAAATACGAAACACATGTTTGTCTTTACTATGAAAGCGAATGGTGACAGAAAGTGTGTGTGGTTTCTCAAAGTACGGGGTAGATATGAGGTAGAAAAGTGATATAAATGAGGGTCGTATATAATTTTTTCTGGTATATACACGCGGACATTTCTTCTTCTTCTTCTTCTTGGTTTGTGTCACAGACCTTTCAGTCTGCAGCGTACATTCTAAACTGCATCATTTTGGCAACAAACCAGGTTACCAGAAATAGTTATTTCCACTCAAGCTATATATTCCGCTGCCAGTCACACAAAAGCATAGGCAGAAATGTGGGACGACTGTTTCAGTTTGGCTTCGTGCGCTGAAAAAATCACTTTAATCCGATACAATCTTTTAAAGACAGGCATGGGTTACGAAAAGTTAGAAATTACAGGACTCCTCTAATGTACTGAGATTAAAGTATATTATATATACAATAGTAAAGATACATACATAAACCCCTATATATACACTACCAGCCATAATTATTAGGCCATCTCAGTTTTTTTTAAAGGCATGTTGTATTTCATACTATTTTTAGTATTTATTGCCAATGATGAACTCGTCCAAATTACCCTAAATTTTCTTCATTTTTTTGTCATTGATGAAACTGCAATGTAGGTAATTATTAAATATTCATAAATTTATTTGAAGTACATGTTATTGCGCAATATTAACAAAAGAACAATTCTATTTTCATTTACAATTATTCACTTGGCAATAAATACTAAAAATAGTATGAAATATATCATTTTCTAAAACACTGTGGTTGACTATTAATTATGGCCGGTTGTGTGTGTGTGTATATATATTGTTTACCTTCTTCTTTTGTGTGCCCTATTTTTTCAGGACGTAGGCGATCATGACTTTTCCCATCTTCCTATCCCTGGTGGCTTTTAGGACGATTTCACCTGTTACACTACACAACCATCGTTCCGTCATCCAACTGATCAGGTCATTCAAATATTTTATCCACTGCTTTCCCCTGTGTCTTTTTTCACTCTATCTGGCCTGCTAGTATCAGATTCTCCACGCCGTCCTACCTCATTGCAAGTTCCAGGTACGTTAGCTATCTCTTCCTGATGCTCAGTATTAATTTCTTTTTCGTTTCCATCCTTTCCAAAACCTCATTATTGCTCACATGCTCGATCCATAATGTTCACAGCATCCTTCTGTGGAACCACATTTCAGTTGCTTCAAGTTTTTCCTTCATCTTTGATGATATTGCCCAACATTCACTGCCGTATTGAAGAACCGACATCTTATTGCAATCCAGTACTCTCGTCTTTGTTTCTAGGGAAATTGTCCTGTTTCTTAATACTTTACTCAATTTCTGGAATGCTTCCTTCGCCATGCCAATTCACCTTCGGATCTCTTTGTCACACCTTCAGTCCCCTGTCAGAACACTTCCCAGTTATTTAAATTTTTGTACCTGCTTTATTTTAGCGTAATTTGCATTTTGGGATGCTCTTTTTGCTGATGACCATACGTTCGTTTTTTTTTGTTTTTGTTTTTTTTGCAGTTTATTTGTAGTTCTTTCTTGTCACTCTCTTCGGCTACTTTCTGTAGGAAGTCTTGTAGTTTCCTTTCCGTGTCTACTATCAGCATTATATCATCTGCGTACCTTATGTTGTTTAATTTGTAGCCTCCGATGTCGAATCCTGGCATAACTTCTAGCGTTCTCAAAATAGTTTTACTTTACTTAATTCGTTTATTTATATTATTTTCATTTTATTACAATTAAACATCATGGAGATTTTTCTTCTTCTTTTTCTTCTGCTTCTTCTTTTTCTTCTTCTTTTTCTCCTTCTTCTACCTGTTCTGTTCTTTTAAGTCACATTCGTGGCCTTTTACGTCTCCCTATCGCTGCTTGTTCTTAGCACGCTTTCTCCCGTTACACCACTATCCCGCTCTTACATCCACCTGCTCAGACTCTTTAAATATGTTATCCGCAGCTTTCCCCTATCTCTCTTTCCCTCTGTCTGACCTGTGAGTATCATATTCTCCAAGCCTTCCATCCTCATTACATTTCCAAAGAACTTCAGCTGTCTCTTTCGGATGTTCAGTATTAATTTCCTTTTCGTTTCCATCCTTTCATCTTCTTTACATTTAGTTTAACGTCTTGATTTTTCTAAAAATTGTTACATTATCGGTGTTGTTTATAATGTGTGTATATGCATTTTCCATATATGTGCTTTTTGTGGCAGTAGTTTATAAGGTGTTCTTTTTTGTTTTCGATTTATGTTTCGTTCAAAATACGAATAATTTATGATTTTGGATTAACTATTGTTGGTCAGATACGTGTCACGTGTATTAAAACAATAGATAATTTTCAAATACATATTTATGCGGAATAATTTGTACGGTAAGTTTGTAATAGTGTATGTGTGTGTTTGTCCAAAACCACATGTCAGTCTAGGTATATGTTTTGCAGTAGCGTTAGCTACGATATGTTAGTTAAAATACCTACCTTGGCATTCAAGTCACTGTTGATGATTCTAATTTCTTAGCTATGGCACTGAGCCTTGGCATTTTCCGCTAAGGAGTAGAATGATTCTATTGCTTACGTTTTCGAATTGTTTTTCTTTATTCTATCATGTACATATATATATATATATATATATATATATATATATATATATATATACTGTCAACCATTACAGGCAACCTCTCCTGCCTCCCATATGCATGGACCAAGCGATTCTCCCGGAGAGTAATACACTACGCCTCCTCGGACTTACCTTGTCCTCAGACCTCAAATGGAACCACTATATTGAATCCATAGCAAAATCTACTGCTAAGAAAGTTGGGTCACTATGTCGATCCAGGATGTTTTTTTCCACCTGAATCCATCCTGTATATATACAAGTCAATCATCCGTCCGTGCATGGAGTACTGCTGCCATTTATGGTCAGGTGCCCCTGCCGTTCTCCTCAGTGTTCTTGACAGGCTCCAAAGGAGAGACTGTAATGTGATAGGTACTGATCTGGCGGCTCGACTGCAGCCACTTCCCCATCGTCGAAATGTGGCCTCCCTTTGTCTGTTCTATAAATACTTTCATGGCTCTGCTCAGACGAACTTAAGTCACTGATGCCTCCTCAACAGGTGTTTACTCGTGCAACCAGACTGGCAACTGTGTCCCACCCATTCACAGTCAGGTTAGCCAAATGCAGACGACAATTCTACTGCTGCAGCTTCTTCTCTCGCACTTCCCGCCTGTAGAACTCGCTCCCATATTCTTGCTTTCCTAACGGCTACAACCTCCAGAAATTTAAATGCAAAGTCAATACTCATCTACTAACCACTGAACTCTATCTCTCTCGCCACCCCTGTATAACCTTCCCTTTCTCTCCACCTATGTATCTCTCATCGCACCTGCATTGTCAGCTTTCTATTGTTCCTTTCTAACTAGTTTATACTCCTCACTCTTTTCTAATTAATCTTTTTACATTTATGTAGCCCTCTGCATATCAGTGGCGTTTCCGCCTTGCTCGAGGTGAAATGATTAAAATATATATATATATATATGTATATGATGGAATATTTGAGAATTTACCCGGCTACTGGGTTATCAAACTAATCTTTGATACTCTGATACCGACACCACGTCAAGCTCATTTTATTCCTTCAAAATGCAAAGGCGATGTGAGGTTTATTTTTCAATCATTTCACCCTAAGAAAAGTAAGGACATTCATTACTGTGGGAGAAAAACAGGGCGCCGTGAGTTCCGAAGAAAAGATTAAAGATCGATGAAATTCATAAATATAGAAGATGGAGAGTTGGAGATTGTAGCTATCTATAAGGCAATCAAACAGAACGAAATTCCAAATGCTGAATTTGCGAGAAAAGAAACTGTTAGAATAGAATGAGGGTTACATGAAACTATTTCTTGGAATGGGATCTAGATGACAATTTAGTATAACGAGTAAATACATGGCGTCAGGGTACCAGGGAAAGAAGCTCATCAGACTACTTGCCATGAAAATGTTTGCCGAAAAGACAGAGGGCAGCCACGTCACAACGGTGACAAAATGATTTGGGTCGAGATGCCAAGTCAGGACCGATTACATTGCAGATCCTTCTTTAGATTTTGTCAAAAAACATCGAAAAACTGCGAAAAACCTCGAAAAACTGCGTACCACAAGCTTTCTATGCGGAAGTGAGCATACAATCGTGCTCAGTTGGTGGACAAATCTAGTAATCTCAAACCATATATAGTAAGCAATCGAAGCTACGTATGGGAAATATGTGGGCTTAGTTATCAATCTAAGCTTAGTATGAGAATTATACAAGCTTAGTAATGAACATAGATATATATTCATTCAGTCAGTTAAGTGCCATACGTAATAGACGCTTGGGCGATCATGTCTCGAAAGATTATCCTGCAGTAGGTTGCCATTACGTTCTGCGGTAGACTGGTTGCTGCCGAAGGCTATAGAACCGAATCTGTCATGTTATTTAATCCATAACTGGAAGGAAGAGACTGATTATTACCTTTCCCAAGGGTATTTGCGCTGATAAAGCCTATATGTACCCTTCAACAAATAGAGTAAAATACTACGCCTCCTTGACCTTACACTTTCGGCGGACCTCAAATGGAATGACTATATCGAATCCATTGCCAAATCTGCTGCTATGAAAGTCGGCTCTCTGTGCAGGGCCCGGAAGTTTTTCCCACCCGAATCTATTTTGCACATATACAAATCTACCATGCGCCGGAGTATTGAATATTGCTGCCATATCTGATCGGGTGCCCCTGCTGCTCTCCTTGGGCTTCTTGACAAAATACAAAGAGGATCTGTAACGTTGTTGATACTGACTTGGCAGACCGGCTGCAACCACTCTCTAACCGGCGTGATGTGGCTTCCCTGTGCCTCTTCTACAAATACTTTCATGGCTTCTGCTCCGATGAGCTTAGATCTCTGGTGCCGCCTAAGCATGAATTTACACGAGATACTAGATTAGCAACTAGGTCCCACCCTTTTACAGTTAAACAAATAAGATGTAACCGTAAATTCTACTCCAACAGCTTCTTTTCTCGCGCTTCCCGCCTGTGGATCTTCCTTCCACAAGTCTGCTTTCCCGACAGCTACAATCTCCAGGTGTTTAAATGTAGGGTCAAGAGACACCTACTATCACACTAATTCCCAATTATTCTCAGAACACTCTCATCTACCCAACCCTCATTCTCTGTATCCTTACCCGCCTATCACCCACCCTCTGACATTTCCTATATTTAATCATCCTTTCTCCACTCTATGTAGCCCCCTGCGCAGTAATGGCAGTGACATGCCTTGCTCGGGGTGAAACGCTTATAAAAAAAAAAAAAGAATAATGTGTTCCTATGGTCTTTCACACTTTTCCTAATCATGTATACGTCATCTCTTCGCGTTGTTTTTCTCTTCTAACCGCGTTTTTTTTTTTGTTTTGGACTAATGGATCTAGTTTGTCTTTTCGCCATGATGATACAACTGACAGTTGAAAGGCCGACACCAGCAATATCCTCGATCTCTCTGTAAGGCTTGTCAGTGTGTTCGCGCAGCTGGACTATTTTTGTAAGCTTGCTTAAAGTAACGTCCATCGAGGAAATGGCTGTGGGACAACTAATCGACACTCGAGACAATATTGTCTGGGCATGATATCAATCTGATGCAATAATGGATGACAATATTTTTCAAAGCCAAACAAATTTCATCATAAATGCCAAAAATAGATTCATATTACTGCACAAATGACCTAATCTGAGGAAACAATAGAAATCTATCACACCTTGTATTAGTTCTAAAACTGACTGTATGGTGAAAGAAAGGAAACTAAATCCGCTGTTTTAATTACTTTGCACAAGGGTGTATATAATGACAAGGGTGTATATAATATAACAACCACCAAACCGAGAAAATCCCACATAAATCCAATAATATTAAATACACACATGAACACAAATCCTTAAGTATTTCTTGAAAATATTTTAATCGGTTATATTTACTATGACGGTAAAAAAAGATGTTAACCCAACACAAGAAAGATAGGTCAATCAGAAATAAAAAGATGCCAATTCATTATAAAGCAATTAAGGAGTCAGCCATTCTCTGTTATAAAAAGCAATAAAAAGAAATTAACCACCTGCAAATAATAGTGCACACTAAAAACATGTGCAGAAAATAAAAGCAATTAACCATATGTAGAACTAATTACATGCAAAAATATCAAATTACATGAGGTTCATATGAGTATGAATTGGACCAGTACACAACAGCAGTTTTAAAAAGCCCTGAAGATGAGGTTTTCACAATGGCACCTTCCCAAAAGTTTTAAGTCGGCAAGATTCTGCCCACTTAAGAGACGAACTTATATATATATATATATATGCAAAGAATTTGTCACTTTAACTGAACAGGTTATGCCGATTTCGAAGTTTGGTGAAGACACAGTTATTATGTTTTCACTCATCGGGACTTTTTTCTTTGTTTTTTTCTGTTTGGTCCCGGTGTCATTTCCTATTGTTATTAATTTATAATTTTTATAAATTACTTTGACAGTTAAATTTATTGATGTTCCCAAGTACTTTCAATCTTCTTCCGAGATCATCATCAAGGGTGTGAGTTTTGCGATTATTTTTGTTACCACAATTCACATCCCTGAAGATGCCAATTCCAGTTCAGTTCGTTGTATTCATTTACGCCTGGTGCAAATTGATATTTTCTGGAAGCGGTCCCGCTTGCTATTGGCTGATTTTCTGTTTCTTTATTTCTATTGTTATTGTACATGTGTTTAATTTCCTTTTAATCCTTTATTTATTGCTTTTAATCGCGGTTTTATTTATAAAGCAATAAATAAAGTATTAAAAAAATCAAATTATATCGGAAAGGTGTAAAAAAAAGCAAATGGATGTAATTTCTATGTTTTACACATGATGTAAATGATGCAGTACACTACAAAAATCTACTACATCTGCTAAAGGATATATAGCAACAAGGCAAAGCCTATACTTCTAGCAAGCTGCCAGCCAACGGATATAAATTGAATTGAAAATATACAAAAATAAGAAGGGGTGTAAAACATGAATGTCCCCTCTCGCCGGACTAACAATCCTACGGACAGATACAATCCTACGAGTTTTTATTATTGGTGGCCCAATCTTAGCATAAGATACGCAAAAATACAGTGTTGATAGCAAATACAAAAATAAAACTACAAGAACAAGATGAAATCTCTGTACATTAATTGCAAAAAGTGATTTTCCGTAGAAGGAACAACACAACTTGAAAATTATAAATTTAAGGTATCAAAATGAAGCAAATATAAAATTTAAATATTTGGGAAACGTTTTAATAGAGGATGGAAAATGTGACACAGAAATTCGAAGTAGGATTGGAATAGTAAAAATGCTTTCGAAAATCTAAGTAAAATTTATTAGAAACAATAAAAGAGCACTTAACCGTTATGTAATACATTTCTATATGGTGGTTATTGCCAGACTATCTCCTCAGAGATGAAGAAGAAAAGTGACGCAACAGAAAGGTTTTTCTACAAAAGCATACAAAATTTTAAAAACAATTGTAAACAAAACTGAACATTATATTTAACATAAGGAATAAAGAGATAAAATTTATAGGGCATGTAATGAGGAAATAGGCCTGGCAAAATGCTATAGATTTAATGTATCAAGGAGTGAGGCAAACAAACCATGGCTTACCAAAAGAGCTTGATAAATGGTTCACTGAACAGAGTTCACGATATATCTAACAAAAAAGCCAAATGCAAAGAGATACAAGAGAAAAAAATTGAGGCGAGACAAGATCGTCAGCACCCGGGAGGGACACTCAGTCAGTTAAGTGCAATACGTGAAACACGCTTGGGAGATCATGTCTGGAAAGAGACATGACTGACTGGGCAGAAGATTATACCACAGTAGGTTGCCATTGTTTTCTGCGGTAGACTGGTTGCCTGCCAAGGTTATAGAACCCAATCTGTCTTGTTATTTAACCCATAACTGTAGGGAAGAGACGGATTAATACCTTTCCTAAGGGTAATTGCGCGTAAGTGAATGCAAGGAATTCAACTGGAATTTGAACTCGGCTCCCCGATTTCTCGTTCCGAACCGTTATCCACTGCACCACAACGCACATCCTACACATAGAATAAAAGAGGAATATGAAGAAAGTTAGTTTTATTTTAGAAGGATCTACATCACCAAACATTATTCTTGATCCCGTTGTTCGTAGGCCCCGAACGAAAGCTAGCCGCTTCCCCAAAATATATATACATATATATTGTAGAGGACGAAGGGTCCATTACTAATTTAAGTTTACGAGTCGACTCGACGTAACATGGGGTCATGATTTAAAACAGGAAATAAGAAAGAACAAAAAGGCGAAAGTAACCAGAAAAACAATATATTAACAAAGGTTACATAGGGTTGAGAGAGCATGCATAAGAAAGTGAAAAGGAAAGAGTTATTCCTCTTTGTCTGTTCGTAGAAACAAAATAAGATGTATGAAGTTTTTTTCTCTAGCTGAAAGAAAGGTTTGTACCATTGTTAAGATTCAAAGTTCAGTTTGAATGAAAGTTAATGTGCATAGTGTTAATGTCGGTGAGAAGAAAAATAAAAAAATATTTGCGCCACTAATTGCTACCCGCAATTAGTGCGCGTGTGTTTGTGTGAGTTAGGGAGACATGTCTGCTCTTGTCCCGGGACGAAATCCTAACTAGCGTACCACGTGATGTTCCTCGCTTTTATTAGCATTTGTTTACGCGGGAAACTAAGTTATCACGTGAACGCTGAATTATCATGTATGTGTGTGTGTGTGGGTGTCAATGTATCAAACCCCACAATATATATATATATATATATATAAATTTGTGTTTTAAGTAAAACTACATTGCAACACAGAAATTATTGTTTTGAAATTTCTACCTCGTCAACAGGTTAATATTAGATCATTGTTACGAAAATGATTTTCATTTAAACATAAGAAAAATACGTTTGTTATTTAAAGATATAGGAAGACATAAAAAATTATGCGTGTCTTCTATTTAACTAATCAGAATAAAGATTCACTTTAAATTTGATAAAAACCATATATTTTTGGGAAATACTTGATTTCTTCGTTCAATCTTAACGGCCAAATGTCAACTTAATTTTTTAAATCCCACTTCCTTTGATGTAATCATTATTTTTACAAAAATGTTCTTTCAGTTTTGATTTCAGTTTTCTATATATACAAACATTTGCTAAAACAAAAAAGAAAAGAGTTGAAGAAAGAAAGAAAACATTTTATGTTTTTGATCATAAAGTCAGAAATCTCGAAACAGAAATTTCCGTTTCGCAATATATTTTTAATTAAAAAACAAATTTAATTATATGATTATACTATGCTGTAAACTATTTATTGTATTGAGCACTTTTATAAAAAAACAAAAGAAAGAAAATGTAAATGCCGGAGAACTCGGAATTGTAAAACTGCTGGTTCTCTTCACCTATATATATATATATATATATATATATATATATATATATATATCAAATTGGACGTCGAGGTCAACACCGAGGGGCGAGAGTCTGCTTTTTACATTCAGATAAATGATATGAATAATACATTCAGTCACGAAACAGACAATGTCTATTTAAGTTGACCTCTGTTTACGCTTTTAAATCTACATACACAAGCTCTATATCTTATAGTGAGTTCTTTAAGCCATTAACATAGCATAATATATATATATATATATATATATGTATATAAGCATGTGTTTGTTACTATATATATATATATATATATATATATATATATATCGAGGCAGCAAGTAATTTTCTAAACATATGCTGTTAAATATAAGAGACAATGAATGTCTATTATGTTTAATCATGAGCCGTTCTAAACGTCGTATTTTTGCTTTAATTTCAGTTGAAAATAAAGACAAAAATTCTCCAACATTTGGATAATTATTTATTGGTTTTCTTCTAAGCTTTCGGCTCACATGAGCCATCTTCAGAGAGGTTGTTCAAACTGAAACATTATAAAATCCACCATCACCGACGATTTTATTTTGTGTTGACATAAAACTCCGCTTGGCAACGGCAATAGTTAACAAAAATAATAAACGCAGTTCTTAAGTTTTCGGTGCGGTTTCATGACGTCACACCGCGGGATAGCGCGAAATGACAACAAAACCATGTAGTCAAATGCAATGTAATATGTTATTTCCTGTTTTAATATATATATATATATATATATATATCGATGGTACGACTCGGCGTTTTTTACATTATGCACTGATCAGGTGCCTATTACAAACTGACAGTTTAACATATTAAAATGTATTAAACGGTCAGTGCTTACGACATTAGAAAATATGCATCTTTAATAATAATAATAATAATAATAATAATAATAATAATAAAACACACAAATATATATATATATATATGTGTGTGTGTGTGTGTGTGTGTGGCATTTGTGTATATAGGCTGCAAGTTTTCTTTTTAGGCATGCCAGATTAATTAAATTCTAAACATTGTGTTTGCTTATTTTTTTTATAAAATCCGTTCATACTCACGGATAATCTTTTGCATAATATAACTGAAAAATACAAGAAACGAGTTGTAACTTTGACAGTTATTTTTATTGTTCATTTCTCGATGTTCCCAGGTACTTTCAATCTTCTTCCGAGATCATTATCAGGAGTGTGAGTTTTGCTGTTATTTTTTGTTACCACACCTCACATCTCTGAAAATGGCAATTCCCGTTCGCTTCGTTCTATTTACTTACGCGAAAATATCATTGTGAAATATATGAATCCATATCTGCTTCCAGCTAAGAGTTAATTGTTAATATTTCTATAACCACATCATTAATATTACCTATAAAGTATTTCTACAATCTAAAAATATTTTCTGGATTTAAGTAACTCGCCCAGGGCTGATAAGCAGTAGATAACTAATCAATCAAGCTATAATTTTCTGGCTTTAAAAAACCTGCAAAAGCTTGAAAGTCGTAGAAAACACTTAATCATTTAATCTTTATCTTTCCTCATGAATTTTGGAATACATCTTTCTACTTTCCAAAAGATCGTCTGATTTTGGGTTTCATTTTCTATTTTCTGCACTTGATTTTGATGTATCCAAATCCAAGCACTTATCTTAGTCTGATTGTTTTTAAATTGATGATTCTTTCTTTTAAAGGACATTGAATTAATGAATATTCAAACTGCGATTAACATTTTAGGGAATTTGTATTTTACTAGCTTGACAACTTAAGTACCGATTACATATTGCAGTTTCTATGCTTTACTAAAAATAATTCTCAGATAAATGTTTTTATTTGGTGGCCATTTTGATTATGTTATTTTGATAAATATATGCGAATAATTCATTTAAAATATTTTCTGCTTTTTTTTTAATCATTGGTTATTGGAATTTCTTTCAAGAATGTGTTTTCACTTTGTAAGACTTAAAACCGAAGATTTTTGGTTTGTTTTCTTTTACAGCGTTGATTGGGTCAGTCAGTCAGTTAAGTGCCATGCGCGATACACGCTTTGGGCGATCATGTCTCGAAAGAGACATGACTGACTGCGCAGAAGATTATCTCGCATTAGGTTGCCATAGCTTTCTGCGGTAGACTAGCTGGCTAGTATTTAGTGGGGAATCAGTTTATTACTTCATAACAATAGAAAACAGATGCCCCACTTTATGCCCAGTAGAAGTTTTGTTTTAATTGTTTTCAACTATTATATTCAGTCAGTCAGTTAAGTGCCATACGTGATACACGCTTGGGCGATTAAATCTCGAAAGAGACATGACTGACTGGGTAGAATTTTATCCCGCAGTAGGTTACCATTGCTTTCTGCGGTAGACTGGTTGCCGACCAAGGCTATAGAACCCAATCTGTCCTATTATTTAAGCAATAACTGGAAGGAAGAGACGGATTAATACCTTTCCCAAGGGTATTTGCGCGTAAGTGAATGCAAGGAATTCAACTGGAATTCGAACTCGGTTCCCCGATTTCTCGTTCCGAGCCGATATCCACCGTGCCACAACGCACATCCGTTGGTAGTAGAAAAAACAAAACTGGGCTAAGCAAATAACTCGGGTAAAAATTTAAAGTAAGTCAAAAGTCACATCAGATTTAACTTTCTAATATGTCATGTTTTACCAAGCATTATATTACGGCTTACATTTTCTTTAAAGTTTAGGAAAACAAATGTGCAGGATTGCAAAGAGATAGTCGATATATCAGTCAGTTAAATGCCATACGTGAACCAAGCTTAGGCTATCATATCTCGAAAGAGGCATTACTGACTAGGCAGAATTTTTTTTCCCGCACTACGTTGCCATTACTTTCTGCGGTGGATTGGTTGCCAAAAAAAAAAAACAAAAAAAAAAAAAACTATAGATCTAAATCTTTTCTGTTATTTGATCCATAGCTGAAGGGAAGAGATGGATTAATACTTTTTGTTAGGGCAATTTGCGCGTAAGTGAATGGAACGAATTTGACTGGGATTTGAACTCGGCTTTTCGATTTTCGTTTCGAGCCGATATCTACTGCACTACAAGGCACATCCGATTTATACGTATAGTCAATATATACATGTGCAATATTTCTGCAGTATTTACAAAATCAGTTTTAGCACATTTATGAGTTAGTTTTAACGACTAGGAGAGACATACTTATTTCTGAAAGATATTGGATTAATCCAGATCCTATTGTGAGAACAAGCCAACTGTTTATGGAACGAAAGTGAATCCAGTAAAAACATAATAATAGAAAGTGTCGTTAGACAAGAATGTGACCTCTCACCTCACACATTTAAACTTTTTGAAGGATGCGGAGATGGAATAATGGATAGCGATTTGAAACGATATATCAGAGAGCCGATTTGATTTTCAGTCAGTTTCATTTTATTTACTTTCACAAAAATAACCTTCGAAAAGTTATGAATCCATCATTCCCAGTTATGAGTCAAATATCACGAGTTGCATCTAGAAAAATCATTGTTGTTCATAAAATGGAGTTAATAAAGTATTCGCTAAAAAAATATTATTCTATGAACACAAAATATTTTTTAAATGACTCACAAAGTATAGGATACAAAATATCATCCAACAGTTAACTAAAACACACACAGTAAAATTGCACACCTGCAAAATCGGATCCAAACGACTAAAAACATTTTGAATAAAACCAGACCAAGGCAAATTTCACAAGTCAGTGTGAAAAGTAAAATTGCACACTGACAATATCGGATTCAAACAACTAAAAGCATTTTGGAAAAACCCAGACCAAGAAAAATTTCACAAGTCAGTGTGAAAAGTAAAATTTTGGATCCTGATTGGAAAGGAAATCAAAAATTGACATATCACGTCAGTCAAATTTTTTTTTCACACCTAAAGAAGAAAATACCCGGTGGAGGCGGTTACATGACAAATCCACTACTTAAACGACATATCTTGCCCGGTCAAAATAGTCAGCGTGGAAGCGGTTAGCTGACGGAACTTGAGGCAATGTAACAAAAGAAATTTAAAAAAGCCGACCCGGACGTAAGGGCGTGTCACATATTTCTTCTACCTCTTCTTCATTTTCACTCTACGCCTCAAAGAAAACATCAACAACAGCAATAACAGGACACTCTAAGTAGAATTTATTTATTCTTTCTCATCCTGTCCCCAACCTACCAAAAAAGGGAGAGGAACGTAAGACTTTACATGCTGCTACTATCAACTATGAAACCATGAAATTCTGTAGGACATTTTAATACTTACATTTCCCTTTGAACAGTTTTAACTACATGCATTTTCACTATGTACATTTTTCTTCACACAGATATATAATATTGTTCAGCCAAAAAAATTCCACTTAGGGAGGGGGTGTTATGGGAAAACATACCTATTCCTCAGATAATGGACTCTCCCTCCTATATTAATAAAAGTTAAGAGGAAGTTAACGGGAGAGGCACGATTATAGCCTTCAGTACGAAAACTACTTCACAACAGACAGTTTTTCTCATCAGAATCCATCTTGCAGATTTATATCTACCATTTGTCCATGCTTTGAATATTTTTACCATATATTGTCAGGTGCTCCTGCATTTATCTCAAGGTTCTCAACAAAATTCAAAGAAGGATCTGCAATGTAATCAATCCTGACTTGGCATCTTCACTTTCAGCCACTTTCTCACCAATGTGACGTGTCTTCCATCTGTCTTTTCTACAAATATTTTCATGGCAACTGCACTGAAGAGCTTTTTTCCTTGATGCCCTCACCACATGAATTTAAGTGTGCTACTAAATTGGCATCTAGATCCAAACGTCTTACGATTAAAATAGTTAAATGTCACTGCCACTTTTACTTTAACAATTTCTCTTCCCGCACTTCGAACCTGATGATATTTTAAAATGCGGAGATCGTCGCCTATGTTTGGAAATGGCCTTGTACCAGGCATGGCCGACATATTCTAGAGTTGAGAAACCGTAAAATATCAGTCTGTTATTCAAATTTTACAATTAAGAAATCTTGATAGATCTACCATTAATACGCCTAACAGATATATTTTTTCGTTGATGGACATAGTTTTGATAATGTAAGATAAGCAGGAGAATGTTGATAACAAACACATCAAGGAAACTGCAGGAATTTCTATAGAATATATTTCAATAAAAGAAAAAAAAAGAAAGACTAAATATAAATTCTAAGAAAACAGAATGTATCGTTCTCTGCAAAAGGAAAAACTCAATATGTAAACTACAAATGTGGGGGTCCCGTAATCAAACAACTACTAAAGTTTAACCCTCTAGAGCCATTCGTATCATATTTGACACAGTATTTCCCTATAAGGAAACATTTGGTATTTCCCTATAAGGAAACATTTGGTATTCATTGACTGAGCAGTCAGTACTGCTTTCATTTGAAATTTATAAAATATTTCTCTTAAAAAATTTTTCAGGAAAATGTTTCTTTCAAGGCTTGTTTTCATACTGTATCAAATATGATACGAATGGCCCTAGAGGGTTAATAATATAATATGATTAAGGCTTCTACTTGTCATAAAGTGAGGGATCAGTTCTATATTGTTATGAAGTAATAAACAGATCCCCCACTAATTACTACTTAACCCTCTAGAGCCATTCGTATCATATTTGATACAGTATTTCCCTATAAGGAAACATTTGGTATTTCCCTATAAGGAAACATTTGGTATTCATTGACTGAGCAGTCAGTACTGCTTTCATTTGAAATTTATAAAATATTTCTCTTAAAAAATTTTTCAGGAAAATGTTTCTTTCAAGGCTTGTTTTCATACTGTATCAAATATGATACGAATGGCCCTAGAGGGTTAATAATATAATATGATTAAGGCTTCTACTTGTCATAAAGTGGGGGATCAGTTCTATATTGTTATGAAGTAATAAACAGATCCCCCACTAATTACTACTTAACCCTCTAGAGCCATTCGTATCATATTTGATACAGTATTTCCCTATAAGGAAACATTTGGTATTTCCCTATAAGGAAACATTTGGTATTCATTGACTGAGCAGTCAGTACTGCTTTCATTTGAAATTTATAAAATATTTCTCTTAAAAAATTTTTCAGGAAAATGTTTCTTTCAAGGCTTGTTTTCATACTGTATCAAATATGATACGAATGGCCGTAGGGGGTTAAGTAACTTGGAAGAGTTTTAACAGATAAAAAATGACACAATCCATTGGAATAGTTTATAATAATGCCTTCCAAAAGCTAAATAGAACTGTTAAGAAATATTGGGTGAATAAACATCAAAATGGAGATTGGGAATAATAGTTATCGACAAATACAAGACTCGAACGCTGCGTGAAATAGATACATTGGTAGGAAACTGCTCTCATCTACAATTTACTCCAATAGTGTTCACGTATTTAAGAAGATAGAAACATTCTATTTCTGTATACTGGTAGAGAAAAGAAGGTTTGGAAAATTCGACATTCACAGGATGTATTGAAGACAAGATTTATGAAGTTGAACAGCTAGTATCCTACCAATTTAATTATCTGTAAATGGATTAGAAAACAGATGATAGAAAGTTTTTTTTTAAAATGATGTTTACTCTGTACAAGGCTCAGAGGCACTCGAGGTAGCGGACAACATTAACAGACAGTTCATGCGAATAGGATAGGAAGAAACAAGAACTACCATATATATATATATAGCGCCCATGGCCCAGAGGTAGAATCGCCGAATGACGCCAATTCGGTTGGGCTTCAATCCTGGGTTAAAAGCAATCGAAGTCTAACCGTACTGATGAGCTGTGATACAGCGAAACAGATCTGTCTGCGGATGACTAAATATATATATATATATATATATATAGCACCTAATGAGCCAGACGAACCTACCTAGGTTTCTCCTAAACGGATAGTCAGGTAAAGCTGGCTAAAGAGGAAAAGAAAAAACGACATATAAAAAGGTAATTACTACAACCTACGTTAGCAGGAAATCAAAGGTAGGTTCGTCTGGCTCACTTGTTGCTATTAAGTTCGCTCTACATTTGTATTGAGCGCTTTCTGTTAGATGGTTACTCGTGTCGGTTTTTTTCTTTGGGGATCGTGCCCTGTCCAAATACTTTTGACTGACTTTCATGTCCCAACCTCTTTCTTTTTT
This sequence comes from Ascarosepion bandense, assembly GCA_037127315.1. Taxonomy (NCBI): domain Eukaryota; kingdom Metazoa; phylum Mollusca; class Cephalopoda; order Sepiida; family Sepiidae; genus Ascarosepion; species Ascarosepion bandense. The sequence goes on along the minus strand of JBBBDQ010001944.1, from coordinate 186,130 downwards.
TAAAGCTATTGTTTCCTTTGTTCGAACGTTTTCGAGACGAGTATATCTATAATCACGTATATATATATATATATATATATATATATAGAGAGAGAGAGAGAGAGAGAGAAAGTGAAGCTCATTCTTTACTACGCCAGGGTGCCGCTCGAGGTAAATCTTTACATTAGGAGGCCATTTCAGGGTATAAGATTGGAAGATAACGTTTGAACAGGTTAAGATTGTAGAGATCGGAAATCATCTTCTTTGAAGTCGGTTTCCTAGAGCAGTGGTTTTCAGGAGGAAACTGCTCGATTGGAACTTACATCCCACCATTGGAATACGGTGAGAATGTGGGTGGATTGCTCCAATGTTAGTCGTGGGTATCTCGTGCAGATTAGAAGCATGGAATTGATTTTGTCCGAGCACTTACCATAAAGCAGTGAGCGGCTTCACATATACCCTCTGAGAGTAGAGAGAGAGAGAGAGAGAGAGAGAGAGAGAGAGAGAGAGAGAGAGAGAGAGCAATGGAAAATAAATATATAATTTATCACTGACAAAGACTCTGAGACGGTTTTGAGCTCTATTGCGACTGAAGAGGGAGGACAGGGTTCCTTCCGCTCAAATATCCCAACAATACTATGATTCATGTCTGATCTGGTTCTTATAAAAATAGAGGCTGGAGTGAGGAGTCAGGTCCCATATATAAAAAGCCAACAATTTTCACTGAATCAATGTGCTAATTTGCCAAATGTAAAAATATATATCTGGTACTTGGTCTGCAGCCACACCAATGCTTTTTTTTACAGTTAGGTTCACACTGTAAAAGGCCTGGGAGCCACTCCTGTTCGTGGATTACGTTAACAGTTAGTTTATACGGATGAGAGGCGGAGATTATAGTTAACAGTGGACTTGAAGGGGTTATAGATTATAGATTATAGTGATCAAGGACGAGTCAGTTCCACAGAACAGTTGTTTGCGGAAAGAAGTTGTTTGCATGAAATTGACTTCTCACCAATAGAATACGGAGGGAATGTGGTTTAGTTGCTACACTATAAGAGGCATGGTGAATCTTGTCCGAGAATGTTAGACCTGGCGGGACCGAGAAAAGCACTTTATCCGAGTACTTTCTATGGTCATGATCGATACAGCAAGAGGCTTGCCACATCCCGCTTATGAGGTAGAAGTTGGAGAGTGGAAAATAATTCGTCACCTAAAAGAAATTTGAGATACCTTTGGTCTCTGTTGAGACCGGAGTGTGATAACTGGGTAGCTCCGGCCCAAATATGACAATTTGTCTTATCTTGCTCTTTTAAATGTAGAGGGTAGCACGAGGAGTGAGGTACTTGTGTGGAATGGTCCTGGAAACTTACGATTTAAAGATTGGAAGTAGTGGATAGCCATAACCGATGTTTTTTTGAATAAGCGTAAAAATAAGAACAACATAAACAAGTTACGATGCGTTAAGGTAATACTGAAACTCTAGAAAGTGAAGGCGACTGTTTTTATATCAGAAAAAAATTTAAAACTTTTTTCTCCAGGCAGTCAAAAATTTCGTCATTATTTTGTAAAGACGTTTCTATTATTCGAAGTTTGCTTGCCACTGTTATTGATGCAGCTTATTCTTTCAGCGTGTCATTGTTTTCACCTTCCGACATTATAAACACCTTCAAACTGTCCGCGACTGCCATAAAAAACACAACAGACACTCACTTTTGGCCTCGCCATCTTAAGAGAACAAAAATTACAATGACAAAAATTGTTACTGCAGGTAAAATCATTAAATACGTTTCGATTATATATATATATATATATATATATATATATGGAGATAATGGAACATTTTATTAAGGGCACGTTTTGCCAGATAAGCGTGTGTTTACATTGGCTTTCTAAGGTAAAAACAAAAGATAGACAAACCTTCCCATAAGAAAAATACCTTGTGCTCTTTGACGATTAGAGGTTAGAATAAATAAAATTATTTACCGAGTAAAACGAATCATTATTAAAATGTTCCACTTTCCTGCACACACACACACACACACACACACACACACACACACACACACACATATATATAAATATATATATATTTAGTGTATCGAGGCAACAAATAATTTTCTAATCATATACTGTTAAATATAAGAGACAATGAATGTCTACTATGTTTAATCATGATCGGTTTCTAACCATCGTATTTTAGCTTTCATTTCAGTTGAAAATAAAGACAAAAATTCTCCAACATTTGAATAATATTTTATTAAGTTGGTTCTAAGCTTTCGGCTCACATGAAACTTAGAACCAACTTAATAAATAATAAATAGGTACTACCCAACACATTCTTTACTTTCCTTTATTATACTAAACACATTATGATAAAATTTAATAATCTACCCATACACCATATATATATATATATATATTTCTAAACATATACTATTAAATACAAAATACAATGAATGTCTATTATGTTTAATCATGAGCCGCTCTAAACATCGTATTTATTTTCTATTTTTTTATTCTCTCACTTACAGTCACGGCGTACGGCCATATTACGTTGAATACACCGGTTCTCGCACGATCGCCGAAGTTAAGCAACGTGACCGCTTGGGAATACCAGGTGCTGTAAGCGTTTAGTGGCGGATTTGCGTTGTGGTGCAGTGGATATCGGCACGGAAAGAGGAATCGGTGAGCCGAGTTCGAATTCGAAATACCCTGCATTTACTTACTCTGCCCTTAAAAACAAATATCAATGATTCTAGATACTCGAAAAGAAAAAAGTATTACTAGACACAAAACTTATATAAAAACAAGAATAAATTGTTGGAAGAAAAAGTATTACCAGCAATAAATAAATAAAATTTAGTTGGCAATAAATAACTCGCTGAGGTTGATATGCTATAAAAACAAAACTTGCGTAGTGTGGAATGATTAATATATTTATATATATTTACCGGTCTGATAGGGCAGTTGAATAATTCCTATTTCAAACACCTGTTCAAATATATTTGTTTTTTTTCAACGCCCATGTGGCCATTTGCGGTTTATATTTCAACTATGCTGAGTGGATGGATGTGCGTTGTGGTGCATTGGATATCGGCTCAGAACGAGAAATCGGTGAGCCGAGTTCGAATTCCAGCTGAATTCATTGCATTCACTTTCGCACAAATACTCATGGGAAAAGGTATTAATCCGCCTATTCCTTCCAGTTATGGGTTAAATAACAGAACAGATTGGGTTCTATAGCCTTGGTCGGCAACCAGTCTACCACAGAAAGCAATGATAACCTACTGCGGGATTATCTTCTGCCCAGTCAGTCACGTCTGTGTTCAATCCCAGTACGCGCAAACTTTATCTTCTATTAGCACAAACCTTCAACTGTTCTTGATATGACCCGGAAAGATATATATATATATATATATATATATATATATATATATATATATATATATATATATCGTTCAAGGTAGTTAAGTGGTTTAGGCAAATGTAACCGGGTAGAACAATCTAGTACGTAGACGTAATAGACGGTACTCGTTTTATGCATTATCCTGAGAAGTAGTCAATAGTCGTAAACCTCATGCAGTAGATCTCCAGTGGAAGACTAATAGACCTCTAGTCAAAGGCTGGTAGATCTCTGGACGTCCTCGCCTTACTCTATATTTATGGCTGACACCAACCAATCACATTCCAGTGAAGGGAGAACCAAGGTGTATACATATTCATTGCCTATTCATTACATCAGTTCTGGATATTCAATTTTACTCTCAGTGCTTGGTTCACAACGTCTTACGGTTTTTAGCACATTCCAACGGTACCGCTTGCTGGAAACGCCTGCGAAGGTCGATGGCATAAAGAAGTCACCCCTTGCTCCAGTGAAATTCGAAACTGGGTCTAACATAAATGTTTCCTAGGTCGATGAGTGAAAATGTCAATTATTAACAAAAGTTCACATACTATATATACATAAGAACATTTTTTCTTTTAATGCGTATTAATTAACTTTAGGCTATAATCTCCAAACTCTCAACAAAAGTTTAACTCAAAATAAAATATTTCAAATATTTAAAATGGGTATTTTGTTTTTTGTTAGGAAGTCCGTAACTGTACCTAGTTTTGAGTGATCATCTATTGATTATCTGAGGGTAAAGAGCTTAACTGTAAATTTACAGTCAGATTAACATTCATAATGAAAAATATTTATAAACAATAACAATATAATTATCTTTTAAGTCTTCAGAAGCGTAAGATTTTTAAAAAATCGTGAAGGTAAAAAAGGTTTTGATCAGACATATCTGCATTTTCCCCCCTTAAAGGGAACCTTTTTGGCCAACACCCTATCAGAAGAATCGTTTGCAAAATAGTAAAATGTTAATATGATTAGTGAAATCACGTGCGCGCGCGCGCACACACACACACACACACACACACACACACACACACATATATATATATATATATATATATATATTCAAATGAATAAGAACGAAGAATAAATAATTTAAGGCAGTGCTCCATATAAATATATACCAATGAATATTTATCATTAAGTATTACGTTAGAACATGTGCAAACTAAAAACTGCTACAAAACTGTACATTCTGTTTCAACATTAAAAGAATAATATCTCATCAGGTAGTTAACAATGATATTAATAATCAATGCCGAAACAATTTTGTAATAGTTCTAACGTAATAATTTATATATATATATATATATATATAATAAATTTTGAAGTTCAAAAGTGTTGGATGATCATTTCTACGTAAAATCACTAAGAGAGATTTCACATATCATCGGCAACTTTCAAAACTCAAAATGAAAATAAGATATTACCGGCGGAAGTTCAAAATATTATGTCACATAAAAAATAAGATGGGTGGGATTGATAACAATCAATGTCAATTTTTAGATTTTTGGACAACATTATTTTTAGATTGAGTTGTAAGAGAATAATTTAAAAATTTGGCTTTGTCTAAGTTTTAAAAAGAGGGAGGGGAAGTAAAGTAAGAAATAGGAAGTGTTGTTTGACAGGGGGGTGGGCTAAATAAAATGGAAAGGGAGGGAAAAAAGAAAAAGAAAGAAAAAATAAAGAAAAGAAAAATTTTATTTTCGTAGAGACGCTAGGGACGTGTTAACAAAACTAGCGTTTTTAAATGGGATGAAGTATTAGAAAAAATATTAGAAAAAATTTTATTTGGGGGAAGGAAAGGTGACATATAATTTATTTCAATTTAATTGAATTAATCTAATTAATTATAAACCTAAATGTAAATTAAAATAAAAATATAATTTATAAAATGTATTAAAATTTTTTTTAATTTTCTTAAAATTTAAAAAAAAAAAGTTTATGTGCGGGAAAAAAAAATATATATATATATATATATATATACTTGCAGGAAAAATTGGTTCAGTTAGTTTAAGTATCATTACTTCATAAAAGGTAAATATTAATAGGGTAAATGAAGAGGAAGGTAGAGGGGTTCAAATTTATTATATAAAAATTTAATTAATTAATCAATCAAAAACAATTTAATTTATATTTTCTCTCCTAAAAACTGAATTAAATTTTAACTGTTCACAAATTTTGCCTTATAGCGGCATTTACTATTGAAATCTTTTCTAAAATTCAAGAGTAGGTGCTGGTTTGGGTACTTTTATATTAGTATTTTTTCTTGCAGACACAGATCGCAACTCTCACAAAAATTCCTCGGAATTCGGGCTGGACCTATCAATTTTCAACTAACTACAGGGTCCAGCGTTTCTTTCTTCATTTTCCAGAATCTCTGTAAAAGGGCTGTTTGGTATTTCTGACCCGGGTTCGAAAAAGAATACCTGTGATTGTAATACCTTTGCTTAAATGGCCCCGCGGACATACCAATATAAGTCCGCTAATTTTCTTGTTGTTGGATGGCAAAATGTTAGCTTCATAAATTACCTGGGTAGATTTACACTTGCCCTCAACGGAGCTACAATGGCATTTATTTAAAATTCCGGACTCAGAGTCGGTACGACATAAATTCTTTAGAATTTGCCTATTATGAGAATTTATAATGTTGTCCATATTTGGGGTACAAGAGTAGCTAATTTTTAGAGTGTTCCTATTAAAATGTTTTCGTAGAGGATTGTTGTTATTAAAATATTTTTCTACTAATCTGAGAAAATATTTACCTATATTAATATTTGTTACTTTGCGGTATGGCGGGTTAAACCACATTATCTTTCTTTTTCTACAATTATTTTTATTTTTATTATTAGATGGTTCGGAGTCTATTGTAGGTTTTATATAAATTAATTTATTCTTAAATCCGTTTTTAAGGGCCTTGTCGTAATTTTTTTTACTTTCATTAAAAGTTTGGAAATTTGATGATAAACGTTTAATTCTATTATTTACGATATTGAGTATCTGTTTTAAAATATTTTTGTGTGATTAGATGAAATATTAATGTAAGTGGGTAAACTATTTCCTATTCGTATAGGGTCCATTAGAATTGAGGTTAAACTTTAATCCATCATCCCGATATAAACCTATTTGTTTTTGGTCTAAAAATCTACTTAATATGTTTAAAATATATATTCCTACCAGATCCGCCACCTGGGCTGAATCATAAGTTCCCAAAGGAACATCAAAGTTATTATTTGGTCCTTTCGTCTATGTAGAATTTTTAAAGGTGAGGATAGATTTTCTGGCTGCTAAGATAATCTTACAATCCCTATCCGAAATTTCAACGTAATTTCTAGCAAAATTTATGCAACCTTCAAGAAGGTCTTTAGATATAGAAGAGTTGAAGTCAGCAATATTGAATTTAAGAAAGGTGGATTTAGTTTTGTTTTTTATGTTATTAAACTAATTGATCGTATCATTGGAACTTTTCCTGAGGTTTGCTTGTAAATTAGATTGCAACTTATCGATTAGGTTTTTTAAGATTTCCCTAGAAATTATGCCTAAGTTACTTTTTGTTGGATTAATCAGTCTAGTTTGCAATTTATTTTGGAAGTTAGGTTTGTGGTCTTTAAATTAAATGTAAGCTTCTTTGGTAGAAACTTTGCCTATTTTATCACTAATTTTTAGATCATTTGCAAATTAGCCGTATCAATGTTTATTTCGGATAAGGTTTTTTTTTGTCTACTTTGTATTGGCTAGTTATTTTATTTTTAAGGAGATTTAAGTAATTAGAAGGATCACATTTATAATTATTATTGGATTTATCAAACTTTACCCACAGGTCCTTTGAGATTTGTAAGGTTCTAATATCCGATTTTAATAAGACTTGGAAATCATATGGAATATATATATATATATATATATATATATATATGAATGGCACATATTATTAGAAACGTTTTGTGTTGAATAATTGTAATTATCTACGGAGTAAAATTAATCATGAAAGAACAGCGTAAATATTTGCCTTAAATAATATTTGCTGTCTAAATACATAGAATATAAATATGTATTTTAATTGATTTCACCCTAACCAAGGTAGTAATGCCATTTAGAAATATGTGTTTATGGATCAGAAGACAAAAGACTAGTCAGGAGGACGGTAGATAGCGATTGACATTACATCATAATTTTCGGAGATGAAAGTTGGCAGGAAACTATGAAGCCGAAAGGGAGTTCCATAAAGGAGAAGTGCGAGAAAAGAAACTGTTAGCATAGAATTTACGATTCTGCCTAGCCAGATCAACTGTAAACTAAGATTTCAACGTCAGTCTATTACTGTGCTTAAATTAAAAACAGTTACAGGTAGATTATCAAAGTGCTCATCCTAGAATTTACCATGAAAGTAGGTATAAAAAACAAAAAGGACACTGCTGTTTTATATATATATAATCAGTTAGATAGGTATGAGTTTGTGATCCTGGGTTTCACGCTTTTACGACCTTCAGACAAAATGATTAATTTTTAAAATATTAGATATATGTAGGGCTGCGCATTTTGTGCATTTGATGGTGTATTTTTGTGGAGGTGGGAGGAAAATTGGGAGTACATTTGCCGTCGTGACATCTCTCATAAAAAGGCAGACATAGATACATACTTGTACACACACCCACACACACACACACACACACACACACACACACACACACACTCGCCCACCGAGGTCTACACAAACATAACTATATGTGAATATAATTATATAGTTTATAATTAAATTAAAAAAGGATGAGTATATAGGTAAAACCCCAAAATCTGATACAATTAATATTAAAATTGATGAAAGTGGAGGGCTCGATGTAAATAGTATTATATATTTCAAGAGCCAAATATATAAAATAATTTTAAAAATTCCGAAATTTAATTTCGTTGAATGGCCATTTCAGAGAAAAATTCTCGCTTCATCAGCAATTTATTGTTTTTGACTCTTGTTGATGAAGCGAGAATTTTCACTCTGAAATAGTCACTCAACGAAATTAGACGTTGGAGGTGGGTTCTTAGAAGGAAAAACTAAAATAAGACAAATATTCTTTAAACTGATTGATAAACACTTTCGAAAAAGATCAGAATTAAACAAAATCTTCAATAGAAATTCAATCCAACTGAGTCATAGATGTACCAGTAATTTTGAAAATTACTTACGCAAGATTTAATTACAAAACGCCAGAAACCTAAATAACAAAGTACAAAACTACATCATTAACAAGGAATGTGACTGTAGAAACAAAAATAAATGCCCACTAAACAGACTTTTTAATACAAATAGGGTTAATTTACAAACCAAAAGTAGATGACATAAATTGTCACAGCAAATCATATTTAGGATCTACCAATTTTAGATGGAATAACCATAAGTCTACATTTAAACTGGAAACCTAAAAATTATACAAAACTTGCTAGGCACCTGCCGAAATTAAAATTAACTTATGAAATCGAACCGAATATAAACTGGAGCAGAGTAAAAACAGCCAAACCTTGCAACGGTGGTAAAATATGTAGATTATGCCAGGAGGGAAAATTGGCTATTATGTTGTTCCAGACAAAAATGAATTACTACTGAAAGAACAGAAATTATGTTCAAATTTAACCATACCAATAACTATCTACTAGCATCTTACAATCATGGATGAAAGTAGGACCTTTAAGTAACTTCTCCTAATTTTAAAAATTTCGTGTTCATAAAAAATCCTTGTTAGGTGAGCATTTGGAAAACGGTAAAATCATTTATTGCAAATCGCCTGAAGACACGTAGAAATCTAGGTTGCGAAAATAACTCATTTCCAAATGAAAAATATTCAAAAGTTCTACAATATATGTGTATTACATTTTAATACAGTTGTGTACGGGTCTAATTTAATTATGACCAAAAATTAACTAATTAACTAATTAATATATATATATATATATATATATATAAGATTTTTGTGATCAGTATATATATAATGAAGAATTAGAAAGATCTTTAATAAGATTCGTTATTTATTTAGATTAATCCACATTTTGAGAAGCGTAATCATTTGTGGTGTAGTAGATGTCGGCTTAAAACGTTAAATCGCAGAGCCGAGTTCAAATTCCAGTTGAATTCGTTGCATTCACTTACGCGCAAATACCCTTGGGAAATGTATTAATTCGTCCCTTTCGGTTAAATAGCAGGATAGATTTGGTTCTCGGTTGGCAATCAGTCTACCACAGAAAGTAATGGCAAACTATAGCGGCAAAGTCTTCTGCCTTGTCAGTCATGTCTTAAAAGAGACACGATCTCTCAAAGGTTTATTTTATATAGCACTTAACTGACTCAAGAAATTTCCCAATCCGTCAATATCTATTTTGATCTTTTCATACGTCTTAACATATCTCTGTCCTACTTTCCGTCATCTGTTGCTTCAGTATATAGAGTTTCTTTATCAGATTAATTGTGACAACCCCAATAGGTAGCTGACACCTTTGCATACCACCATGCATTCCGTCTTCTCGCAGGTAACAAATTTTCATTTGTTTTGACTTTCATTTCTTTTGTTTTCTAATATTACTATCAACTTTCCAAGTTTCTCATCAACACAATAATCTTTTGCGGATCTTTTGTTTTTACGGTTAAATGCAATTTTATCAGTTTCTTCTCACAGAATTTTCCAAATTTCAACTCTATCTCAATTTTGATGCACTATAATCAATATCCCACAAAATGTAATAATTGTCAAAGATGCTATTCGAAAAATGAAGTTTAACAAGCATATAAAGAAAGCTTAAGGTTAAAAAACACCCAAAGTGGAATTAACCATATCTGCTGATAGTGATACAAGATCCAAAGAATAAAATTCTTCTGCACCAGAATCCCTTGCATATCATCTCATACTGTGCAGATGACAAATCTGATAAACGCATGTTTACATTCATTGCAAAAGCAGCCGATTCCAACAAACACTTTTGTGATGTTTTTGATAGTGAAAAATGTGCTGAAGAAATTACGTTGTTGGCCAAGCATTTGCTCTTGCCTATCGAAGATTTGTGGAAACCACTGGTAGAGGCATAGATGTATGCAAACAGTTTTTCTTATTACAGAAGAAGGAAAATACTTTACAACAAGAAAATGAAATTCTAAAGAAAACGAATGTCAGTTTAGAGAAGATGAAGGACAAAAATGTCAAATCTCAACACTCTCTAAAATCGTCAATATCTTTCTCAATATCATCGAAAAGCATGTAAATCTAAACTCTTTCTCAGATTTACATCATATATACACAACCGGCCATAATTATTAGGCCACCCCAGTGTTTTAAAAAAATGATGTATTTCATCAGGTTTTTTAGTATTTATTGCCAAGTGAATAATTGTAAATAAAATAGAATGGTTCTCTTCTTAAAACTGCGCAGTGACATGTGCATTAAATGAATTTATAAATAATTAATAATTATCTATATTACAGTTTCATCAATGAAAGAATGAAGAAAATTTAGGGTGATTCGGACGAGTTCATCTTTGCTTCCTTGCCTTGTAACATTCTGCAAAGCAATAATAACAAAAGAACCCTACTATTTTCATTTAGAATTCTTTTTCTTCTTCTTCTTCTTCTTCTTCTTCTTCTTCTTCTTCTTCTTCTTCTTCTTCTATGTACCTTGTCCATTCAGAACGTAGGCGATCATGGCCTTCCACGTCTCCCTATCCATGGTGGCTCTTAGCATGCTTTCTCCTGCAACACAATTCAACCCCTGTTCTGTCATCCACCTGCTCAGACCCTTTAAATATGTTATCCGCTGCTTTCCTCTGTCTCTTTTTCCCTCTATCTGGCCTGTTAGTATCAGGTTCTCCAAGCACTCCTTCCTCGCTGCATGTCACAGGAACTTCATTTGTCTCTTCCTGATGTTCAAAATTAATTTCCCTTTCGTTTCCATCATTTCCAAAACCTCGTCATTGCTTACATGCTCGGTCCAGGATATACGCAGCATTCTTCTGTAGAACCAGATTTCAGCTACTTCAAGTTTTTTCTTCATTTTTGTTGATATTGTCCAACATTTTCTGTCATATTGAAGAACTGACATCACATAGCAATCCAGTACTCTCTTCTTTGTTTCTAGTGAAAGTTTCCTATGTCTTAATACGTTACTCAGCTTCTAGAACGCGTCTTTCGCCATGCCATTTCGCCTTTGGATCTATGTGTCGCACTTTTCGTCTTCAGTTAGAACACTTCCCAGATATTTAAATTTTCGTACCTGCTTGATTTTAACACCCCGCACCTGTTTTTGGCACTTCGGGCTACTCTTTTTGCTGATGACCATGCATTCGTTTTTCTTGCAGTTTATTTGTAATCCCTTCATATCGCTCTCTTAAGCTATCTTCTGTAGGAGGTTCTGCAGTTTTTTTCCGTGTCTGCAATCAACACTGTGTCGCCTGAGTATCTTATGTTGTTCAGATTGTGACCTCCGATGACAAATCCTGCCATTATTTCTAGGCTCCTCAAAATATTCACACTGAACAAGTTAAATAGATCCGGTTAAAATACACATCCCTGTCTTACGCCTCTTTCTATCTTTGTATAACTGCTGAATTTGTTACCTGTCCATATGCAGGCAGTTTGCTGCTAGTAGATGTTTTTAATTACCCTAATGTCTTTGTCAAATACGTCGAGCCTGCTGAGCATCTCAAATTCTTTGTGGCGTATTTTGTGGAACGCTTTTGTATAGTCAATAAAGCATAAGTATAAGTCCTTCATTTGTATTGCCCTTTCAGAGAGTATCCTAATCATAAATATGGCGTTCTTTATCCCAGTGTCTTTGACGAACCCACACTGTTCTTGTCCTCTCTCTGGCCTGATTCTACTTTTTGCTCTATTTATCAGTATTCGGACGATCAGTTTTATTAAGTGACTCATTAAGCTCATAGTTCGGTGTAGTTCACACTCGTTTGCACCTGGCTTCTTAGGCAATGCTATGAAAATGGATTTGCATAGGTCGTCTGACATTATACCACTATTATAAATTTCATTTATTATTTCCGTAATTTTTTCTATACCGAATTCTTCCAGGGCTAACAGCAACTCTATTACAATGCCGTCTGGACCAGCTGCTTTGTTTCTATTTAGTTTTGTCATTGCAGCTTCCACTTCGGATTTTAATATTTCCGGTCCGTCCTCATCTTTGTGTATTATCGGTTGCTCTCTCTTGTCGTGGAAAAGATCCTTTATATATTCCTCCCACCGCTTGAGTATTTCCTTTTTCTCCTGTATTATCGTTCCATTCTTTGCTTTTAAACATCCGTTGAGGTGCAGTTTTTTTTTCTTGGCAATAAATACTAAAAATAGTACGAAATACATCCTTTCTTTTAAAAAAGCTAGAGCGACCTAATAATTATAGCCGGTAGAGTATATTAGAATTCGGTGATGTGATAGAATAAATAAAAAACAAGGTAGGAAATGTGTTTCAATCTAACATTCAGTTTGAATAAAGCTTCTTTAGAAAGTGAGTTAACGATGAAAGATTTTCAAAGATCTAAAGAAAAATGATTTTTATTTACAAACAGACAGAATACGAGAATATTGTACTAACTTTTTCCGATAATTTGAAGGGGAATGATTCTATTTAGTCATTTGCTGATACTTCACCGAGGAAATTTTGTTCATGGTGTCGTGCTAGACAACTCTTCTCACCAGGAATATTTTATATGTATAACGTTATTAATCGTATTTGCTTTGAATATTGCTGCTGTAATTGGTTTGATGCGTCTGAGATATATTTACAGATTCTTCATATAATACAAAGAATCTGTGATTTTAGTAGTCCGGACTTCACATTCCGGATTTTCAAAGATCTAAAGAAAAATGATTTTTATTTACAGACAGAATACGAGAATATTGTACTAACTTTTTCCGATTTTTTGAAGGGGAATGATTCTATTTAGTCATTTGCTGATACTTCACCTAGGAAATTTTGTTCATGGTGTCGTGCTAGACAACTCTTCTCACCAGGAATATTTTACATGTATAACGTTATTATTCGTATTTGCTTTGAATATTGCTGCTGTAATTGGTTCGGTGCGTCTGAGATATATTTACAGATTCTTCATATAATACAAAGAATCTGTGATTTTAGTAGTCCGGACTTCACATTACGACTTCACTTACTTACTCACCGTCGTGGTGTGGTTTCCCTGTTTTTCTTCTTTGTCAGTCAGTCAGTTAAGTGCCATACGTGATACACGCTTGGACGATCATGTCTCAAAAGAGACATGACTGACTGGGCAGAAGATTATCCCACAGTAGGTTGCCATTGCATTCTGCGGTAGACTGGTTGCCGACCAAGGCTACAGAACCCAAACTGTCCTGTTATTTAACCCATAACTGGATGGAAGAGACGGATTAATACCTTTCCCAAGGGTATTTGTGTGTAAGTGAATGCAAGGAATTCGACTGGAATTCGAACTCGGCCTCCCGATTTTTCGTTCCGAGCCGATATCCACTGCGCCACGTCGCATATCCATTCTTCTTTGTACTTTATCTATAAGTACTTTCTCCGCTGTAATATTTTCTTTTAAAATATTTTTATTCATTCACCACAAACAAATTGTACATATGGCAGCTAGTTCTCTTTCTTCTATGTGCACTGTCCCTTCAGGATGTAGCCGATCATGGCCTTCCACGTCTCCCTATCCCTAGTGGCTCTTAGCACGATTTCTCCTGTTTCACCACGCAACACCTTTCTGCTATCCATCTGTTCAGGCCCGTCAAGTATGTTACATGCTGTTTTCCTGTCTCTCCTACCCTCTATCTGGCCTGAAAGCATCAGATTCTTCAAGCCCTCCTTCCTTATTGCATGTCCCAGGAACTTCAGCTGTCTCTTTGTGATGCTCAATATTAATCTCCTTTTCGTTTCCATCTTTTACAAAACCTCATCATTGCTCACATACTCAATCCATGATATCCGCAGCATCCTTCTGTAGAACTACATTTCAGTTGCTTCCAGCTTTTCCTTCATCTTCGATGATATTGTTCAGAATTCACTGCCATATTGAAGAACTCCCATCACATAGCAATCTAGAAACTCTCTTCATTGTTTCTAGTGAAGTTTTCTTGTCTCTTAATACTCTACTCAGCTTTTAGAATGTGTCCTTCCCCATGCCTATTCGGCTTCGGATCTCTGTGTCGCACTTTTCGTCTCCTATTAGAACACTTCCTAGGTGTTTACATTTTTCTACTCCGCTTCATTTTAGTATCCACAACCTGTATTTGACATGTCGGGCTGCTCTTTTTGTTGATGACTATGCACTCGTTTTTCTTGCAGTTTATTTTCAGTCCTTTCTTGACACTCTTTCCAGCTACTTTCTGTAGGAGGTCTTGTAGTTTATTTTCTTTATCATCTGCGTGCCTTATGTTGTTTAAATAGTGGTTTTCTATGACGTATCCTGGCATAACACCGAGGGTCCTTAGAAATGTCTCGCTGTACATGATGAATAGATCGACAGGACTTCATAAAGACCTTGATTTATTATGGTGGGTGTAGTAAAAATGCTAAGTAAATGGTACTGTTCTGGTGTAAAAAATACTGTGGTATGTCTGGGCCCATAATCGCGGTTAGCTACTTTTAAATCTTTTGGTCTTGTCCCACATTTTTTGTATATTACGCAAAAAAAAGAAAGAAAAAAAAAGAAATACTTTAATCTATGGTAAATATTCATTGAGGTTCCATTTTTAAACTTATTTTATTCCTAAGACTAACTGTATATAGAGAGGAATAGAGATGACTTCAAAAGATTTTGGCATATTGTGGTGTTTGTAGCAAAAATGGTAAGCAAGAATGTCTTGTTTTGGTGTAAAAATCACTCTGGTGCATTTGAGTCACTGATTGTGGTTAGCTAATTTTAATTATAAAACTGGCTTTCCCCATCCGACTTTTGCCTCGTTGATCATTTGTACAAAATAATTATCACCTTCCTCTATGGTACGTAGACATTATGGATCTAAGCGCATTACTAGATTGGTGGCAATGTCTAATCATTTTACTGTTGAAATGGATAGAGGTAAGCGTAGGTTTTGTGCAGACAGTTTCTTCTATCGTATTTAAGGACTTGTAGAACTTTTTTCTGGCTACATACTTTTTAGTTAAGTTTCATATTAAAAAATCAATGTCAATGTTTACATGCTGTATTAAATCATTGTTCTTTTATTGTCCTCTCTTCTTAAGAGTATTTTTTCTCATAGTATTTAGCACTCACAAACCTCCTTGCATTTTAGTAATTATATTCTATTGCTTCGGGTGAAATGATGAAACATTGTATCAGTGTAATTATTGCCCAACAAAGCATTCGTACTTACTCTTAAACTGTTATCCTTCTCGTTTTATTCCCCCCACCAGGTGATTGCTTAGTATTATTGCTTAGACGAGCCATAACTTATTGCTTACAATTAAATAACAACGAGTTTCCGTAAAATTAACTCGTCTCCCTTAGCATTAGGGCTGTTCCTATCTCGTATTACGCGACAATATCGACACTCTATTCTGCCACGTTTCTGATTTATTGCCTTTCTGATGCTTTAACGGACCCACGTATTTGATAATATGAACATTAGAATGTTTAAATATATTTTATAGAATGATTATGTTTTATTAGGTGATGTTTAACATTTGCAATAGTTTCTTTGACATCCGTTTTTTCACATCAGTATTTCTGTCAGTTGTTTCTTTGGTAGCCATTTTTGACATTCGTCCCTATAACAGCCGTTTATTTGACATTTGTTTCATTGACACCTGTTTCTTTGGCCTTCGTTTATTGGACACCCATTTTTTACATTTGTTTCCCTCACATCTTCCATTATTGACATCGATTTCTTTAATTTTCTTTTCCTTAACATTCGTTTTCTTTGGCGTTCGTTTCTCTCTTTGACATCCGTTTGTTTGACAAATGTTTAGTTGACACCCGTATCTTTGACATTAATTCTTTTGAAATCCATTTCTTTGTTTTTCTTTTTTTTAGCATCTGCATTTGCTTCTTTTATATTCTTTTATTTGACATCCATTTTTTTTAATAATGTTTCATTGATAAAGTTTTATTTGACTCGTTTATTCTACATTCATTTTTGACATCGTTTTTTTTGGATTCATTTTCTTTGGCATGTGTTTCTTTGACAGCTGCTTCATTGATACCCGTTGCTTTTGACATTTATTTTTGACACCAGTTCTTTTAAAGCCGTTTCTTCTACATATATTTCTTTGACATTCCTTTCTTTGACATCCATTGCTTTTTTTACATTTGTTTAGTTGGCATTTATTTCTTTGACATTCGTTTCTGTAACATCTGTTTTTTTACACCCGTTTCTTTTAAATTAATTTCTTTGACATCTGTTTCTTTGGCATGCGCTCATTTGTTTGTTTGACATTCGCCCTTGTGACATCCGTTTCTTTGGCACCAATTTCTTTGACACTCGTTTTTTTTCAGATCCATTCCTTTGACATTAGGTTTTTTACATCCATTTCTTTAACATTAGTCGACATCAGTTTCTTTACGCTTATTTTGTTTGTTAGCTGTTTCATTGACATTCCATTTACACCGTTTCTACCACAGACGTTTTTGCGTAATATTCCGATCATTTTTTATTATTTTACCCCAAGAAAAACAATAATACAACTAGGGCGCAGGATTTTTAAAAGAGTGAAAGAGAATGAGAAAACTTTAGGGACGAGAAGCAAGGAAAGAACTACAATTGAACAGGATTCAAGAAGTCAGAAGATGACGATTGACGTTGCATTTAAAGCTTTGAAGAACGTGAGTGGTGAAGCATGAAATTGACAAAAAGTTCCACATGCGAAAAGTGCAAAAGAATCGCCAGAATAGAAGTGACTGTTGCATCTAGCTAGTTCAACAGTAACATGGGGAGACCTACTCGCCAATTGAGTAGCGCTCTTAAATTCATGCAGTCGAAGTATTAAGGAAATAATTTGCAGAAAAAATCTGAGGCAAGCTATGTCATATAGCGAAATCAATATGCCAGGTTATATATGCTATGTCATATAGCGAAATCAATATGCCATTGATCACATGACAACCCTTCTTTGAATTTTGTCGTGAATCTCGAGATATGCAGCAGGGGCACCAAATCGGATACATACATAAGAACATCAATATCCAATGCATTGAGAAATGTTACATTTATAAAAAGGGAAGATGGATTCAAACAAGAAAAAAACTTTGGCACGACACAGTGAACCATCTTTCCTTAGCAGTAGACGTGGAAATTGATTCAATATAATCGTTGCACTTCATGTTAGAAATTGTGAGGCCAAGAAAACAGAAAGTTTTTATTTACTAAAATTTAAAACGATCCCTACTGATGGGTGGCAGAAAAGTTTCTATGCCGTGATTAAATTAAAGCAGTTTTGAATTTGAGTCTTGTTTAACGGCATATCAAACTCTGTGGGTTATTTAATTCCAAAAAGAAGGGGTTTTAAGATAGTGTTTTAAATGTTCGGTTATAGTGAAAAGGTTGATTTAGTCAGATTTTAATGAAAATGTTTTCTTTTTATTCTTTTTTATTTCAGAAAACTAAAAATGTCTTCTAGTTTTATATTTAAAAAAGTTTTGCTGAGAATAATTTTTTCTCAAAAAATATGTTGTGGCAATAACTTTTCCCTCAAAAATGTATTGTTGGTAATACTTTTCTTTCAAAAATATATTTTTTTCTATAAAAGTCTATTTTTATGTATATATTTCTATAAAAGTGTACTTTTACACTTTCGTGGTGTTTTGACTCCAGTTTTGAACCCAGGTTAACTATTTGCCCATAGATGAGGTCCTAACAGGTGCTACCACCCCGGGTCAGGGTGGACCCGAGAACAACAGCAATTCATAATCTCCCTATCAGAGGCTTTGTTGCGGGATGCAGTTTAATGTCATGCCCAGGACCGAAAGCAGTTTTGTTTCGGAGGTGTTAAGTTTTACAAGCAATTTCATTTCCATTTACGTAAGTATTTGAGGTTTTTCTAGAGCAGTTGCCAGGTTAATTTGCTATGAAGAGAGGATTAATTAAGTATGTCCTCTGAGTAATAGCTAGCCGGAACTGATTATATCGGCTTGGTCGTTGATGAAGATTGGAAACAACATAGGATAGAAACCTGGGTAAACACCCAGATTAGTAAGAAATAATCTAGAAGCGTGCACATCAAAGACATCGTTCAATGAACAATTTGTTAGAACGATTGGATTAAGCCAAATAACCATCCCTTGAAACCTTAGTAATTGAGAAGAACGCCAGTATAACAAACACCGTCGAAAGCTTTTGGGCCTTATCTTAGTTATAGCATGATAAACAAAGTGATGGATATTAACACATCAGCAGTAGACCTGGAGATATAGAGGCCATTTTCTTATTTAAAAACTTACTCTTTTTCTATTTGCCCTGTCTTTTCAGGGCCTAGGCGATCATGGATTTCCATGTCTATCCCTGGCGGCGGCTCTTAGTACTCTTTCTTCTGTAACACCACGCAACTCCCGTTCTGTAATTTACCTGCTCAGGCCCTTTAAATATGTTACCCGCTGCTTTCTTCTGTTTCTTTTTTGCTCTATCTGGCCTGTTAGTATCAGGTTCTCCAAGCCCCCCTTCCTCATTGCATGTCCCAGAACCTTTCGCTTTCGCTTCCTGATCCTCAGTATTAATTTTCTTTTCGTTTCCATCCTTTCCAAAACCTTATCATTGCTCATATACGCGGTCCATGATTTCAGCAAAATCCTTCTGTAGAACCACATTTCAGTTGCTTCAAGTTTTCCCGTCATCTTTGATGATATTGTCTAGCATTCACTGCCATATTGAAGAACTGACATCACATAGCAACCCAGTACTGTCTTCTTTGTTTCTAATGAAAGTTTTATGTTTTTAATACTTTACTCGTCTTCTGGAACGCGTCCTTCGCCATGCCAATTCACCTTCGGATCTCTGTGTCGCACTTTCTGTCTTCTGTTACAACAAATTGTTAAAAACTTTTGCTGAGGTTAAGAAGGTCAGGAGTTGATTAATCTGATTGGTCAGAGGGCTCTCGGCAGTTCTTAAAATGATGCTACAGAGAAGGGTATCTAACAAACTGGAAAGCAAGAAGCAGAGAGGCATTTGTTGTGAATTTTGGAGAAAACAGGATCCAGTTCAGGATCACATTTCATTCGGACGACTGCAGGGTCATCGTTAAATCAGCATACCTTGTGGAAATCTAGTTTAGAAATTATTACAGAAACTATGGACGTATGTAGCGAATATTGCCCAGTAGACCTTCTGTTGACTTGTACATTATCCATTTCTTCAAACCTAGCGAGTAGATTTTAAGTTACACTCAAGTTACCCTCATATAAGTGTAGGCGTTTCTGTCTACATTGTTCCCCGAGTCGACAGCTTCGTTAATTGGTTGATATAGTAACTGAGGATTCAATTTATGTAGGCGTGTTGAATCCCTTAGACTTAGTGGAAATAAACAATAACTAAGCAGAAATAAATGCTACAAAAAAGTTATATCTGTAGATATGTGCAGCGGAACAAGAAGAATATATCCCCCTAGAGTTATTAAAGAGTTCAGTGATATGACGGTTTGAGTGCATCGATAAGCACCTGAAAGAGTTCTGAGAGCACATCATTGGAACAAAAATAACAAAAATGTGGGTAATATTTTGGGAGTAGATGATGAAAATAAGTATAAACTTCTTGAATTCACTAGACTGACAAGTGTATTTATATCTGTACATCGTGAATATTATCGCCTCCCACAAATATCCAAGAGCGCACATGGTGATCCCATTTGTTTACAATTAGCGAACTGGGCCAGCCTATGTTTCTGTTTAAAAGATTCTTTTTTTTAAAAGCTAAGATTATTTTTGAATTTAGCGCATGAAGTCACATGTTGTAAAGTTCCAGATATACGAATGATGGGCATTCAAATGCAATCTAATCTCGCAGCTCCGTGCAAGCAGACATACACACAGATATGCACATACGGTCTAGAGGATATAAGGCTATAGGGAGAGATTTAATGTTTCTTATTTCGGCTTTGTGTCAGACATAACCAAACTGCCTACAGCTCACAAGTTTTATCCAGAATTATCAGAACGTTATCATCAGAATGTTGGTTGTCGGCAGATTGGAATGTGTGGAATAGTGTAAGAATGAAAATATACATTTTCACGTTAACATATAAATTTATTAATGAAAAGGATAACAAGAATAGGTAGCAGTAAATGTTCTATGAGAAAGTTAAGTGTATCAAGTGTTTGTACAAATGTTGGTAGTAGTATTTTGTTGAAAGAGTATATGCGTACGTACGTATGTATGTATTCAGTAGGAATGTCTTTGGATGGAGAAGAAGAAGTAAAAGAAATCAGCACGCGAGAAAGAAAGAGAAAGAGGACAATGTCCGTGTTGCTTGAAGTTGAAGTTACATTTCATATGTGTCTTTCGCTGCTCCCATCTGACTGACTGAAGCTGACCGGGGCCTTTTAAAGTATTCAGATTTTTGCACTTGATCGCTAAGTCCCTGTAGTCTTGCAAGTCGCTTCTATTAGTCAGAAAATCAGTTTAGCATACACTTGTGAAATCCGGTTTCGACTTTTTCTTTAAGCACAAAGTCAATTCTTTTTCTATTTGGGAAAAAACCAGGATTTCACACGTCATTGCAAATTTTTGTAAAAGTGAAGAAGAAGGTTTTAATTCTTAATTTTCTATCCCTACAGATACGCTTGCATGAGTGTAAAAGTATACACACGTTTGAGGGCACGTATTTATCTAAATGTCATGATTTTTTTAATGACGTGGCTGATCACAGCTCTCCACAATTTCTTATCCTTTGCAACTATATCTAACCCTATTTAGCCATCCATTCACACAGGCTACACTGATAAGGGGCCAGCTACCAAACTTTGTCATTTTGATTTTCAATTTTTTGCTAAGTGCGTAAAGATCCTTCTTTCTCATGATGCATTCAAGATTTTTCCGCTATTTATCTGAGATTAAGAGTGTAAGTATCTTTCTTGCCATTTTTCTTGAGATTTTGTCGTTGCTTTCGTGATTCGTCTATAGTATTTCCTGCAGCTTTATGTACAACCAAATTTCTGCTGTTTCCTGCCATCTATTCATCTTTAAGGAGATTGTCTTGCGTTCAATAACGGAAAAATAAACAAGAACGTAAAATACATTTTTTCTTTCTTTGTTACTTCATATAACTGCTGACAACCGAAAAAGCTCAGCGCAACTTCCGACGAGAGAGAATTAAAAAGAAATATTATTGCATCTACCTTCGAAGTTCAGGTAGTTTACCAGCTTGGAAAATTAGCGCTCGTAGTTCTTCAAGACTGCTTCAGATATTAACTTTTTAATACTTTCTTGAAAGCGTTTGAGAGTCTTGGTCTTGTGTAATGTTTAGTTTTAATTAACTAAATCGAATGATCGTTGCTCATATCGTTAGATTAAAGTGTCTTTTTGGTTATATATCTCAACAAAAACTATAAACTATAACTTCGGAAAGTGAGCATTTAACTGAAATATTTTAGAAAATTTTCATCTGAAACTACGAAAATAAGCAAAATAGAGAAAATAAATAGAAAACATAAAGCATCCTTTAATCAATATTTACCCACAGTTATTTGCCTATATTTCTGAGATGAGGTAGTATTTACAGTATTTACATTTACGCTCTGGCTTTGTTTTGGTGCTAAGAATTTCTAACCAAAACCTTTATTACAATCACTGTTGGTATATGAACTCCATTCCTTGCGTAAAACCTCGGTTGGAAGTCATGAGTTATCTCTCTCTAAACCTGCAAGTTACTTGTTCACCACTGCTGTAGCCTGTTATTGAACTAACAACTATAAAAGTCAAGTCAGAAACTAACCAACGTCTATATCTACTGGGTCATGTGTTCTTAATAATTCGATTTTCAATCGAGGCTTTACGCAAGGAATGAAGTTCACATACCCCAGTGATTGTAATAAAGGGTTCAGTTCAAAATTCCTAGCACCTGAAGAAGACCGAAACGTCATAAAAATGTCAACAAAAATGAGGACAATAGTCCGAATATTGTAAATAATGTTACCCACCGTTACTTTAACCAAGTAGTTTTCAAACATTTTTTTTTAATCTGATCCGCATTTTCGGAATGAAAATTTGTTCTTGACTCACCAAAATCTACGTGATAAAAAAGTAAATTGTGTAATAAAAAAAGAGAGAATGTTAAAGAGAGATAAGCACAGCTTCGAAGTCAGAAAGTTATCAGCAATTACTTCCTCCTCCGATTTGCGGACACGTGTTAATATATTCTTAACTAGCAGTATAGACTCGGGTGTGATGAAGGCTTTAAAAGTAATCCATGGTTCTGGAGCTCAGACTCTTTGGACGTTGGCACGAATGACTAAAAACAATAGTTGTTTCCAGTTAAAGCAAAACCGGGGTGAAATTGGAAAAAATAAGTCATCCCTGACCTGACCAGAAGCCTAATGAATATTTGTGTGAAGTTTTGTCAGAATCAGATAAAAATTGTGGATTTGTATAAAGGACATACAGACAGATAAACAGACACACACACAAACATCTTGCCTTATATATATATATATATATATATATATATATATATATATATATATATATATTATCAGTTTTCTGCACTATTGTAAGAACTGCAACCTTGAAACTTCTGAATATAGTTTCTTATGTCTTTGTCTATGAATGTTTCAAATTTGATTAAAATCGGACCACTCCTTCTATAAGCCGATTTTTTCGATTATCGATTTTCGGGGATACCTCGACACAAAACCTAGCTAAGAACACTCGCATACACTTATCGTACAACTGTGTAAATTTTCAAGAAAATCGGTTCAGCCGTTTCGGAGTCTATAGGTAACGGACACACACACAGACACACACATACACACAAAGAGAAAAAGTTCCAATTATAAATAAGTTTAGATACTTGTCATAATTCAAAGCTATCAAAATGACAAAATCGTTCAACAATTAATCGGTCAATAACTCCTCTTACTCTGACATGCAATTATCAGTGATCCACAATAATATTTAAATTTTCATAGCATGGTTATGTTTGGGATATGATTTTTTAAAAAATGTTTTCAATCAACGGATTCATTGTCTTTGAATCATTTGGCCTCACCTGCTATCCTCTTCCACTGAACCGATAAGACACACCGCACCGTTTGGGAACCACTGATTTAACCTGAGTCCTATATGCGTTGTGGTGCAGTGGATATCGACTCGGAACGGCAAATCGGAGTGCCGAGGTCGAATTCCAGTTGAATTCTTTGCATTTACTTAAGCTCAAATACCCTTGGAAAAGGTATTAATCTGTCTCTTCCCTCCATTTATGGGTTAAATAATAGGACAGATTAATATTGTAAAATCGTTATTACAATGGTTTATAAAAGTATTTTATCATTACACACAAATTTAATTTTTCAGAACGTTGTTGTTCTTTGCGTGATATTTTAAAACAAATGATATATTTTGGAAAATAGAAAATAAAATCATGGTTATTTATAAAATTAGAGAGCGGTTTGAACAATAAGATTATGGGTGTGTATGGATTACTCAATCAAAAGTGAGAAATAGTTTGAACTATAAAGTTGACCATTTAGGCTGTAGTAATGTGGATTGTTGGATTATGTCATGATAAAATGACACTCGTTGTCTCTCTAGGGAAGATACATATTTGGAAAGCATAGTATTCAGATGTATACAAAGCGATGTTGAACAACAGATCAGATTTTTGAAGAGGGTAAGTTTTATATTGTAGAATTCCGTTAAATGGGCTTATTTAGATTAAAAATTAAAGTAAGTAACTATGGGAAATCAGACGCAGAAGAAAAAACGAGTGGATGACCGAAGAAATCCTCCACATGATGCAAAGGAGACAAAAAATATCGCCAAGACACGGAGCAGAGTACAAAAAACTTCACAGGGAGATAAGGAACAAATGCAGACAAGCCAAAGAGGAATGGCTCAACAACAAATGTGCAGAAGTAGAGAGACTGAGCAGGAACAACAAAGCAGAGATGCATAAAGAGATAAGAGAACTGACGGGACAAAAAACCTGCTCCTCAACAAGATGCATAAAATCCAAGGAAGGGACAATCATATTAGAGAAAGAGGAAATACTCCAGCGATGGGAAGAATACATAAAGGATCTCTTTTGCGACTAGAGAGAACAACCGAGAATACACAAGGAGATGGATGGACCGGAAATACTAAAATCCGAAGTGGAAGCTGCAATGGTCAAAATGAAGAGAAACAAAGCACCTGGTTCAGATGGCATAGTAATAGAGCTGCTGACAGCCTTAGAAGAATATGGCATAGAAAAGATTACCTACATAATAAACGAAATTTATAGCAGCGGAATAATACCAGAAGTCCTATGCAAGTCGATATTTATAGCGCTGCCGAAGAAACCTGGTGCAAACGAGTGCGAGCTACACAGAACTATCAGCTTAATGAGTCACATTACAAAACTGATTGTCAGAATCCTGATGAAAAGAGCGAGAATCAGAATCAGGTCAGAGATAGGGCAGGAACAAGGCGGGTTCGTCAAGAACACTGGAACAAGGAACGCCATATTCATGATTAGGATGCTCTCTGAAAGGGCATTACAAATGAAGAAAGACTTGTACCTATGCTTCATTGATTACGCGAAAGCATTCGACAAAATACGACACAAAGAATTGATGAAAATGCTAGGCAACCTCGACATTTTTGGCAAAGACATAAGAATAATCAAGAATCTCTACTGGCAGCAAACGGCCTGCATACAGACAGGTAAGGACCTCAGTAGATACACAAAGATAGAAAAAGGCGTAAGACAAGGATGTGTCTTTTCACCGGATTTGTTCAACCTATACAGCGAGAATATTTTGAGGACCCTAGATGACACCCCAGGATTTGTTATTGGAGGCCACAACCTGAACAACATAAGATATGCGGACGATACAGTACTGATTGCGGACACGGAAAGTAAACTGCAAGATCTCATACAGAAAGTAGCAGTGGAGAGTGACAAGAAAGGACTACAAATAAACTTTAAGAAAACTGAGTGCATGGTCATCAGCAAAAGATACAACCCAAAATGCCAAATACAGGTAGGGGATAACAGAATCAAACAAGTCCAAGAATTTAAGTACCTAGGAAGTGTTCTAACAGGAGATGGAAAGTGCGACACGGAGATCCGAAGGCGAATTGGCATGGCAAAGGACGCGTTCCAGAAGATGAGCAAAATACTAACACACAGAAAAATCTCAATAGAAACGAAGAAAAGAGTGCTAGACTGCTACGTGATGTCAGTTCTTCAATACGGCTGTGAATGCTGGACAATATCATCGAAAATGAGGACAAAACTGGAAGCGGCCGAAATGTGGTTCTACAGAAGGATGCTACGGATATCGTGGACTGAGCATACAAGCAACGACGAAGTGTTAGAAAGAATGGCAACAAAAAGGAAATTGATGCTGAGCATCAGGAAGAGACAACTAAAGTTCCTGGGACATGCAATGAGGAAGGAGAGCCTAGAGAACCTGATACTGACTGGACAGATAGAAGGAAGGAGAGACAGAGGAAGGCAGCGGATAACATATTTGCAGGGTCTGATCAGGTGGATGACGGAACGGGGGTTGCCAGGAGCAACAGGAACAAACATACTAAGAGCCACAAGGGATAGGGAGACGTGGAGATCCATGATCGCCTACGCCCTGAAGGGACAGGGCACATAGAAGAAGAAGAAGAAGTAACTATGGTATTCTAAGCTATATTGGAGTTAGGAAAAAAAGAAATAAGTATCGTGTGGATCATTAATTGTTAATAGTTATGTTAATTATGTTAATAGTTAATTATTAATGGTTATATAATATCAGAGTTCAATGACGATCTGTGCCAAGCAGCCCCACTCAGCATTTTTGAGAATTTTGACAATGCCCACAATCACGGTACTTTTTGATAACACCTAATTTATGAAAAATAAAAAGGCCTCGGTTTAAACTGGTACACTTTCAAAATCAACAATAAAATACAAATGCTCTTTGTCTCAAATATTTTACTTTGGTTTTTGGTTTCGACAAGCTAGAAAACTCGTCTAGATGTTTGTGAAATGATAAAATGTCATAAAAGTGCTTTTGACCGATTTTAATATGAAGCAATTATGAAAAAAAAAAAACGACAGTCGTGATAGTGAGAGTTAAATGGTTAAAATGGCTTTAAGGTAGTGAAGCCTGAGAGTCTTGGCGCTACAAAATCACTAAGAAAAAACTGTTTGAAATCACAGAAGTACTTAAATTGAAGATTAGAAAGTAATAACAGCTAAAATGGATAGCACATCTAACTTGAAATGAAAATAATTACATAAGCAAAGATGTTGATATTAGAAAATAATAGAACTAAGGTTAGGACGGAAACTCTTATCAATAGTGAAAAGAGCTATAAAAGCGACTGGACTTCAGAAAACTATTTTCTTAAAAATTATTTTAAGAGATTTTATAAATTTCACTCGATAGTACTGCTGGCTGTTTGATCATTGAATGCCAAATATTTCCCTGGAAAGAAAAGGCTATATTCCCACTGTTAACAATGTCCGAAACGAAAGAAAGAAACACACAAAATGTTTTTTCTTCGAGTTTCCTTTTCAGTAGCCCTCTTGCGTCTTAGTGGCGCTATGGTCTTGCTTGGGTGAAATGTTTAAAGAATATTATATTTTATATGGGAAGTAACAGATTTCCTTTTTACACAATTTTATAAAAATTCTCGGGGATTCCACGTCCAGGGTTGAATAATCAAATTCACTGGGAATCTAGCCTTGGATATAATATAATTTCACAGTTTATTTCTAAATTTAATCACATTATGCAATGACATATCCGAAGATTTGATGAATATAAAATATATAAATAAATGAATCAATAAATGAAGAGCCTTTGTCACTTGAATTTAATAAAAAAATGATAGAATTAATTATTGGTGTCTAAATACACTTCATATATATATCGTTCTTTTTTATTATTTGTGTCATGTTCTTGGTGCAACTGTAGCTGATCTTTACACACACGCACACACACACACACACACGCATATATATATATATACGATTAATGCAACTAAATTTGTCACTTAACTAAGTTGCTATATGCCGAATTCGACGTTCCGTAAGGACAGCATTTTGATGTCGTCTTTCGAAAACTCATCCCTATGGTGTAACGCCACCATAACAATGTCTTCACAAAACTTCGAGGTTAAGTGACAATATTGCAATAATGCTACTAACTTTTTCTCTATATCCCAATATGAAGCACTTTACGAAAAACAACCTGCTCAATAAGATAACTTTTTTTATTAAAACTACTGAAAAAAGAGAACAATCTTGGCGCTAAATATTATCAAAACTCAACACTATATATATATATATATATATATATATATATATATATATATATATATATATTTAAAATAACTTAAATAGAAAAGGAAAAGTAGGAAGGGAAATCCCAAAGATCCGATCATAATTAATATTAATATTTTAATATTAAAAAATGATACAGGTGGAGAGCTCAATGTAATTAAAATTACAGAGCCAATTATAAAATAAAATAAATTTCGATATTCAAAACTGTTGAATTATCATTTCAACATGAAATCCCTAAGAAAGATTTCACATCTCATCGGCAACTACCACATTTCAAAATGAAATATAAAAGAAATAAATAAAAGAGACAAAAAAGAAATAAAACAATTGAAGGTTAAGAATTCACAACCAGAAGAAGTAAAAAATTTACGTCACAAAAAAATCGGTTAGCAATCAATGTCTATTTTTAGATTTTGGACAATTTTACTTTTAGATTGAGTTATAAGAGAAAAAATTTGAAAATTTGGCTTTGTCTAGCTTTACAAAGGGAAAAGGGTTAACGGATGGAATAGGAAGTGGTGATTGATTAAGACATGGGACAAATAAAACAGAAAGAGAGGGAGGGAAGGGGTAAGAAGTAGAAGGCAAAAGAAAAGAAAAAAAAATTCTATATTTTAGAGACGCCCGATACGTGTCAAACAAAACTAGCGTTTATAAATGGGTTAAAGTATTAGAAAAATGATTTTTAGAAAAACATATTTAGGGGAAAAAGCTGATATATGATTTAATTAAATTTAATATATATTCCTGTTGTGATTTTTACTATTTGTATTATATTCTCCGTGCAACTGTAGTTAATTTTTACTTTTTTTGTTTTTATATAGAGTGATTGATGTGGGGATATGCGTTCTGGTGCATTGGATATTGACTTGGAACGAGAAATCGGGGAGCCGAGTTCGAATTCCAGCCGAATTCATTGCAGTCACTTACGCTCTAATAACCTTGGGAAATGTATTAATCCGTCTATTCCTTCCAGTTATGGGTTAAATAACAGAACAGATTGGGTTCTATAGCCTTGATCGGCAACCAGTCTACCGCAGAAAGCAATGGCAACCTACTGCGGGATAATCTTCTGCCCAGTCAGTTATGTCTCTTTCAAGACATGATCGCTCCAGCGTGTATCACGCATGGCACTTAACTGACTGACTGATTGATGTGGGGAAGTGTCTCTGTATGAGTTTAATGAATATATTTCCTACGTTTGTTTTTACGGTTTTGTTGTGCGGTCAGTTGAAACACATGACCTTTCTTTTCATGTTGTCATTATTTGTGTTAAGTGCTGTGTATATGAATGTTGCCTTGAATCGACTCTCTTTTGGGGAGTTACAGTCATTTTTAGTTACGATGAATTTCACAGGAAGAACTGTTGGAAATCTTGCTCTTCATTGAGTTTTTTGATTATTGATGGCGGGTGGTAGGAAGATCTGTGCATGCACATTTGGTTTATCATTAAGGCTTGTGTATGGTTTATATGTACATTTTTCTAGATAGAGTTTTGAAAATCTATTTGCTTAAGTTAATTTTATGACGACTGACGCCACTTTGGTCGGGTTTCAATCCTGGTTGAAAAGAAATCGGAGTCTAACCGTACTGATGAACTGTGATACAGCGAAACATATCTGACTGTAGATGACTATATATATATATATATATATATATATATATATATATATATATATATATATATGTGTGTGTGTGTATATCATTCGAAGTAGTTAAACGGTTTAGGCAAATGTAACAGGGTAGGACAATCTAGTACGTAGACGTAATAACGGTACTCGTCGTATGCAGTATCCTGAAACGCTAGCGTAGTCACTAAATGTAGACCAATAATCGTAAATCACTATTCGAAGACCTGTAAACCTTTGGTGTAATACTTCTAGTGGAAGACCAATAGACCTTTAGTGGGAGACTTGTAGACCTCTAGTCCTATGGATGTAGACCTCTCTGCATCCTCGCCTTTGTCTGTAGTTATGGCTGACATCAGCTAATCACATTACTGCGGCGGGCGGGGGGGGGGGAATGGGAATTCATATTCATTACATATTCATTACATCAGTTTTCTAGTTTGTTTCTGTTTTTTCTTTGTTATTGTTTCTTAAGCTTATGAAACCAATGTCCCTGTAAACTCCTGTATCCATCTTATTTTTTTGAAAATTATCCTTTTGTTTTTTAAGTGTGATGGATGCTTCTGTATTTAGCGATACAATTTATTCGGTCGCGTAAGTTTATTTTTTGCGTGATTGTTTTAGCTTCCGTATGGACCGAGCATGTGAGCAAATGATGAGGTTTTGGAAAAGAATGGAAACCAAAAGGAAATTAATAGTGAGCCTCAGGAAGAAGCAACTAAAGTTCCTGGGATATGCAATTAGGAAGGAGGGCTTGGAGCATCTGATACTAACAGGTCAGATAGAGAGAAAAAGAGACAGAGGAAAGCAACGTATAACCTATTTGAAGGGCCTGAGCAGATGAATGACAAAACAGATGTTACGTGATGTTACAGGAGAAAGAGTGCTAAGAGTCACTAGGGATAGGAAGCCGTGGAAAGCCATGATCGGCTAAGTCCTGAAAAGACAAGGCATATAGAAGAGGAAGAATTGATATCGGATTCTGATTTTTTTTTTTTTGAGGGTAGCGTTCTTTAGTATCTTTTATTTATATCGTCTTTAAGTAATTTGTTGTGTTTAGGGTTACTTAGTTCTTATTAATTTCTACTTTTGACTGCTGGGATAAATACGTTTTGTGGAATTGTTTATATTGGCAATAAGTTATTTTAGTATCTTTTAAGGCGACATGCTGGTTATGGAATTTTATCATTCATACTAAGCTTGTCAAGTTTTTCTTACAAAACATATTTTACAAATAATAAATACCTGACAACACAATACGTTCTAAACTTATCTGGGAGATTAAATACAAAAAAAAAAAAAAAAAAAAAAAACAAATCACACCAAAAATACGAAAAAAATAGAAATGACATCATCTTAGAACCTTTAATTCAAAAACTATAAACACTTCTTATTATTCTATGTGACTTGTTCTTTCAGGACGTAGGCGATGGATCATGACTTTCCACGTCTCCCTATCCTTGGTGGCTCTTACCACGCTTTCTCCTGTTACACCACGCAACTCCCGTTCTGCTTTCCACCTGCTCATGCTTTGCAAATATGGTATCCGCTGATTTTCCCTGTCTCTTTTTCCCTCTATCTAACTTGTTAGTATCAGTTTATCAAAGTCTTCCTTCCTCATTGCATATCTCAGGAACTTTAGCTGTCTTTTCTTGATGCTCAGTATTAATTTTCTTTTTGCTTCCATCATTTTCAAAACTTCATCATTGCTCATTTGCTCGATCCATGATATCCACAGCATCCTTCTGTAGAACCACATTTCAGCTGTTTCAAATTTTTCCTTCATCTTTGATGATATTGTACAACATTCACTGCCATATTGAAGAACTGACATCACACAGCAATCCAGTACTCTTTTCGTTGTTTCTAGTGAATTTTCCTGTCTCTTAAAACTCTACTCAGCTTCTGAAACGCGAATTTGAATAGCAGGATAGATTAAGTTCTATAGACTTGGTTGTTAGCCAGTCTACTGCATAAACATTTTCGAGACATGCTTAACAAAGCTAATATTACTTTTGGCACTTAACTGACTAACTGAATTAATAAATGAAATAATAGACGAGGCCAACCGTTAAAATAATAGAATAATATAATAATAGAATAGACCACGCACAACGCAATAGACTAATAATAGAATAATAAAATAAGAGAATAATAGAACAACAGAATAGATCACGCATAAAGCAATAGACTAATAATAGAATAATAAAATAAGAGAATAATAGAATAGACCACGCACAATGCAATAGATTAATAATAGAATAATAACATAATAGAATAACAGAATGATAAAATCAACTACGCAGAAAGCAATATAACAATAAGAGAATATTAAATTATTAGATTAATAGAATAGAAAACAGACAGCGATCACTGCATAAGACTTATAATAGAAATATATAGTAATAGAATAATAGAATAATAACATATACCATACACAATTCAATAGACTAATAATAGAATAATAAAATAAGAGAATAATAGAATAGACCAGGCACAATGCAATAGAATTATAATAGAAAAATATAGTAATAGAATAAAAGAATAATAAAATACACCATACACAATTCAATAGACTAATAATAGAATAAGAAAATAATAGAATAATAGAATAGACCAGGCACAATGCAATAGATTAATAATGGAATAATAAAATAACAGAATAATAAAATAAACTACGTACTGTGCAATGCACTAATAATAGAGTAAGAAAATAATAGAATAATAAAATAGACAAAGCACAATTCAATAGACTTATAGTAGAATAATAAAATAATAAAGTAATAGAATAATGAAATAGAAATAGACTAACAATAGAATAATAGAATAATAAGATAGACCACGCAAAATGCAGTAGACTAGCCATAATGCATGACTGCCCTGTATGTATAAAATACCATGCAAAAATACAAAGTCGTTGTGGTACAGTGGATATCGGCTCGGAACGAGAAATCGGGGAGCCGAGTTCAAATTCCAGTTGAATCCATTGTATTCACTTACGCGCAAAAACCCTTGGGAAAAGTATTAATCAGTCTCTTCCCTCCAGTTATGGGTTAAATAGCAGGACAGATTGGGTTCTATAGCCTTGGTCGGCAACCAGTCTACCGCAGAAAGCAATGGCAACCTACTGCGGGATAATCTTCTGCCCAGTCAGTCATGTCTCTTTCGAGATATGATCGCCCAAGCGTAGATCACGTATGGCACTTAACTGACTGACTGACATAGTCTAACGATTGTGTTTAACATGAAACAGATTGTTACCTCTGAGTGTTGATTTCATTGTCCACATTTATATATACATGTGCGCTATAACTGATATTGAGCACTTTAATCCGTGAATATTGCCTAGCTTAGAATTATATTTTATCACACAACACACACACACACATATATATATTTCATTTTGTAATACATTTCTTGATATATATGTGTGTTGTTGTGTATGTGTGTGCATGTTTGAGGTGTGCATGTGTGATTCTAGCTTTTCGAATTCTAGAGATTAAGTAAATTTATTTGGGAAGCGTGCTCAATATTGCAGACAGGGCGTTTGTAGATGTAGTCATCTGGATATGGAGAGAATACTTATTCTCAGATATTTCATTCAGATGTCTCTGGTTAACATCTACTTAAAATTAGAAACCCATATATACGATAGTCTAGAAGAGAAGAGCTTTATGTAACTGTACTAGATTTTGTCCGACACCCGAAACCTTCGAAGTTCTAATTCGTTAAGTAATTTTAGATTTGAACCTCAACCTTTAGAGTTTATAACGGTGGTCTACTGGGGGTACTTTTGTTAATAGAAAAGATACAGCAGCATTGATGAATTTCGTTAAGACATGTGAAAAGGAGATTAAGTAGACGAGTCTATTATTCATTAATAGTAGAAAATGTTATAGAGTAATGCTTTTGAGCAAGAGCATCAGTGTCTAAGGAAACTTGGAAATTTTTACCGATTCCATTTTCCGCATTGGTAATCGTTATGCCACAACAAATCCCTTTCTTCTTATTATTATTATAAAAACATTACTTGGCGTCAGTCAGTGAAAACAATATAAAATATAAAACCACAAGCTGAATGCTCCACGGCTAAACCATTCCAAAGATTAGAATGTAGTTTCCAGAGTGAGGTGATGCACTTTTAAGTTTTGTCCAAATCTGGTAAAAAAATCAATAATTAGTCTTCTTGATTAAAGTCTATTTACGAAAGGCTTAAAGAACAACAACAGTAAGAAAAGGCTCTACAGTCATTATAAAAAGGGGTCAAAAGCAGAAAACAAAATTGCAAAAATGACATAAAGTGTTGTCCGACTGAAAGAAAAATATAGTAAGTAATAAAAAAGAAAGAAAGAAAGAAAAAAGAATGAAAGAAAAAAGAAAGAAAGAAAAAAGAAAGAAAGAAAGAAAGAAAGAAAGAGAAAAAAGCAACTGAATCAGAATAGAAATATCAGACAAACCCTGTTGCGAAGTTCGTCATCATTTAATGAATTTCAATATATCAGAAGAAACTTTTGTTGATGTCGCGCGAAACAACTTCGCAAACATTTGAATTCTATGTAAGGCACAAGGTCAATATTCAAGTAATCAAACGACTTTGTTCAACAAATGGAAAAAAATTATATACAAAGATGCAAATATTAATAAACAATATTTCAAACAGGATTATTTGTGTGATGTAATTACAGTTTTTGATCCAATAATTATTTAATGAATATGCAGAGAATGAATTCCAGCTAGACATTTCAATTCAAAATTTTCCTTTTGAATAAAATGTTCATAAATGGCTTGTTTGGTTCAAAATATACATGTCTGTTTTCAACAAAGAAGAAATACTCAAAGTTATCTACTTTTCGTTGCATTCATAAACTGGACGTGGAATATTTTAAATATTTTTCACACTCGTAGAGATGTACTTGATAGTTCTCTCAATAGAGTTAAAATTCAAATAAGTTTTGTGTTCAGATGTTTTTGACGAAAGATTTCTTGGTGCAGATCTTTGTTGATTTTTGTATGTTCAGATTTCTTCGCAGAGAGAAAAGTTTGTTAATGTTTGAACTGTTATCGGTACCTCCACTAAATCGCTAAAAACAGAATAGTATGAATAAAAAAGATCCAAAACTTAATAAAAACGAACTTTTCCCATCAAAATGTTTATATTATTATTAAGAGGAAAGATCAAAGTAACTTTTTAAAATTTTTTAATCCCTTCTAACATGTTCAAACTTTTAGCAGAAAATTTTGTTTTGATTTGAGCAGATAACCAAAACGTTACGACTGTTAATAATAGAAAACCCACTTTTTTCGGTGACAATCACATTAATTTGGAAATTCTTGCAAAAATCAAATAGTTGTCGGATTTTAATAAAACTTTTAGTACTCATTCAGAAATGAATGTAATTTTTCTGAACTTATTATGTTTTATACATCTTGGTAAAATATTTTTTTTTTTACCTCTGTTACCACCACCTCCATGTAAATCCACAAAATATTAATAAATTTTAATTTGCTGCAGTCTATAATTTTATTAGTTAAACGCAGGACTCATTTGCGATATAAATCATCCTTTTTTTTATTTTAAATTTTGGAACAGTATCCGAAAATCCGCTCCGAAAAGTAAAACAAAACATTCAATAAAATTCTGATATTAAAATTGATAAGCTTTTAATTTCTTAAATAAATTATAAAAATTAAGGACATTATAGTCTGAAGAATTTCTTTTCGATAACTAATGAAATTTTAAAAGAATTGTTCTCATTTCTTTTTGTTATTATAATAATTTATAAAGTTTTAAAAATATTTTTAAAATCTTTAAAGAACTGTTGCAGTTAGATTTTAGTTAAAAATTGATGATTATATTGCCTATCGAAAATTGAAAAGTTTAATAAAAATCGTTTACAACGCATATTTTTCAAAAATTATAAATAATTTTTTTGTGCGTAAATACGCTCAATTTTATTAAGTACGATGTTCCCTAGGGGTCATAACAAGATTCCATAAGGGTCATATTGATTTTAGAAGTTAACAAATGATTTGGATTATGTCCCTTACATGGAAAACCACAGAAAACCGCACTTTCATTCTGAATCAAGTGTGTTTGCCCGCGATACTTAGCGTTCTTGAAAGCTTCGGGTTGTCATTAAATCATTCGTTACCTCCGATAACACTGATATAAGAAGACTACCGTAGTTAAGAAAAGCTTTTATCGTAAATTTCGGGCAGTAAGCAGGGGGATACTTGTTTGAATTCAGATAAAGGTAAGTTTCTATTTTTAGTTGACTTAAATAACGTGTCTGTGAGGTATATTATATTTTTGCAAGATTTTTTAAACAGAAATTACGCTACTGTTTACAAAATGTGTCAATTGATAAAAAATAGCGGTAAATTAATTTTTTTTTAATCAGAAAACTTTTAGATTCTAATCAATATAATTTCGGTTTAAAATACACCAGTTTATTTTGCTTACTAGAGTTACTAAATTTAATTCCTTGGCTTTCAATTAAAGCTAATTTTAAAGGTTGAAGATAACTTATTAATTTCTAAAATTTAAATTTAAATTTCGGTATCGAAAATTATTGGAGGTACCGAGTTAAATAATTTTAAGTTTTTTTTCGTCGCGGTTCGTGAAAATAGTTGATGAAGAAAAAAGGCTTGTTATGATGAACGTTACTTTTCGGTTTCAGTATGTCAGAAAAACGTTTCGTGAAGTCTGCTTCTTCCGATTTTCAGCTCTCAGTGGGGATTCTGCGTCACGTTACAGAATTTATAGTAATTTTGGTCACATGACAAGATAAAAAAACATTTCAAATTTAGACCTGAAAATATATGCACAGGCGTATTTTAAATGTTAGAAAAAATTAGCTAATCAGAGATGATCACTTGAGGTTTGAATTTAGATCCTCTTTTAAACTTAATTTGTCATATTTCTTCAAAACTATTACCAGAGATGGATAATTTGTCGCTTAACTTCGATGTAAAATTTGTCGTTTTAATTTGCATGTATCTAACTATTCTACCAACGTTGAATAGTAAGTTTTGTGTTTATTTGAGAGTAGGGCTCTACAGGCTAAAGGAAATCAAAGAAAGAATTAGACAAAAAGAAAAGCATGAAGTAAAGAAAATGGAAAATATGATGAGTAATTAAAGAATGAAAGATAAAGCAAAAGAAAGATGGAAAAGAAAGAAAAACGGCAAAAGAAAAAAAGAAAGACTGGAAATAAAAAAGAAAAAACAAAGAAAGAAAGAAGAGAGAGAAAAATTAAAAAAAAACACGAAAAAATAAAAAAAAAATTCGACTAATAAAAAAAAGAAAGGAAGGAAAATGAAATAAAAAAACAAGGAACAAAAGAAAGTTAGTCCCAGAGTAAAAATTATAAATGAACAATAAAAGAAAGCAAACAAAAAAGAACGAAAATAAGCAAAAACAAAGAAATAAAAAGAGAGAATGAATTGAAAAAGAAAATAAGAGAAAGTGAAAAGGGCCAACAAAAGGAAAAGAAGAAAAAAATGATGAAAAAAAACTATGAAAGAAAGAAAATAAGTACCACCCTAAAATTTGTAAATCAATAAAGAAAAAAGTAAAAAAAAAACCGAAGTAAAGAAATAACAAAAAAATAACAAAAGGAAAAAGAAAGAGAGAATTTCTTTTTTTACATATTTAAAAAAAATTCTTTCTATCTTTATTTAATTTATTTATTTATTTTTTTAATAATATCACCACGAGCAAGGCGATAACGACACTATGTGCAGGGGGCTATGTAAGAGTGAAAAGACTGCAAAAGAGAAAACCGGAGACCACATCCTAAACAGGGAACAAAGGATGAGCCTCTTCACCTGTTCAATAGACGTGGGTGGAGTGTGAACCGGGCGAGAGTTTAGTCTATCTACTCCAATTGAGGATGTGCGTTGTGGTACAGTGGATATCGGCTCGGAACGAGAAACCGGGGAGCCGAGTTCGAATTCCAGTTTAATCACTTACGCGCAAATACCCTTGGGAAATGTATTAATCCGTCTCTTCCTTCCAGTTATGGTTTAAATAGCAGGACAGATTGGGTTCTATAGCCTTGGTCGGCAACCAGTCTACCGCAGAAAGCAATGGCAAACTACTGCGGGATAATCTTCTGCACAGTCAATCATGTCTCTTTCGAGATATGATCGCCCAAGCGTGTATCACGTATGGCACTTAACTGACTGACTGACTCCAACTGAAAAAAAAAAGAAGTGAAAAGATTGGTCGGATCATTCTTTAATGAAAGCACCAAAACAGAGAGAAAAATTAGAACAATAAAAAGAACAAAAAAAAAAAAATGAAAATAAAAATGAAAAAAAAAAAAATGAAAAAATGAAAAACAAAATAAATACGTAAATAAAATGTAAGTAAACAAGCAAATAAAATGAAAAAATAATCGATGAAAGAAAGTAAGTTCTACGGAAAATGATAAATAAAATCAAAGTAAAATAATCAACCAAAAAAAAAACAAAAGGACTAAAAAAAAGGAAGTGAATAGAAAGAAAAAAGAAAGAAATTACCAAGAAAGAAACGAGACTAATGAATAAATGACAAAAGGAGAAATGAAAAACCAACAAAAGACAAAAGGAACCAAACGGAAAAAAGAAAAAAACAATCAAAAAGCAAAATAATTTAAGGAAATAAACAAAGTGACAACTAAATGAGGAGAAATTCTAAAGACTGAGTAGAGTACATTTTTTAATGGTTTCACCCCAAGCAGAGCGGTACCGCCACTGAATCGCAGGGGGCTATATAAGATCAAATGTTTAGACAAGAGGAGAATGAAGAGAAAGACAGACCAGTTACAATGAGTGTCAGAGAAAGGGCAAGAGAAGGATAGAAACACAGGTGGGAAGACAGTTGCTAAGACAGAAAGAAAGGAAAAGAACAAAATAGAACAAGATATACAGGGTGATGTAGAAAGAACTTGAGTCAAAGGGATAAGAGATGGGAATTGACATTGCATTTAAATTCCCGGATGTTGTAGCCGTCAGGAAAGCAAGTATACGGAAAAAATAAATACAGTCGAAAAATGCGAGAAAAGAAGCTGCAGGTTAGGAGTTGTCGGCTGCATTTGGTTGATCTAACTGTAAGTGGGTGGGACCTTGTTGCCAGTCTGGTTGCACGAGTAAAATCTACTGGCAGTGGCACTAGTGACTTAAGTTCGTCGGAACAGAAGCCATGAAAATATTTGTAGAATATACAGAAGGAAAACGAATAATCAGTCTAAAATACAACAAATTTTAAAAGTGTCATGGAAAAGAGATACAGAATAAAGATATAAACAGAATCAAAATAACAATAGTACTTTTAAAATATATGGAGAGAATTTGATTTCGTTCATTTGATAACAATATTTAATTTGATTTATTTAAGTTACTATGTCGTGGACACCCACGGCTGAATGAGACAATTATTTTGCTTTTATATGCTGTTTTCTGAGACATCAATATCATGTAATTATGTCTAATTCTATCGCAATCCTGAGTTGACAATAGTACAGATCTCCCAAAGACATAACAGAAGATTTAATTCAATATGCATTGCGTTCTTCAGTGGGAATGTTATTTATATCATTAGGATAATAAAATGATTTCATATTAGAAAGAAGATACACTTTTAAGTTCAGAACATTGTTAGGAAATACTATTGTGTCATAATTATTATTAATACATATTGTTAAACCCTTAATTAAGACTGTGGTGTTACATCTCAGGAATTCATGGTAAAAATTCGAGATGTAGAATTAGTAAATGCTAAACGTTTCAAAAACCTCTGTGTGTGGATCTGTTATAACAAATTTGCTGCAGAAGAAAAAATAAATTGAATATTGTGGCCTGTTAGTGGTCCTAAGAAGAAAGACCCGAAAAGAAGAAGGTAGTTTAAATCAGTGTATGGGAATAACAACAAATATACAAACAATATGATCGATACCGACTTGGCAGACCGCCTGCAGTCTCTCTCTCACCGGCTCAACGTGGCTTCCCTGTGCCTCTTCTATAAATACTTTCACGGCTTCTGCTCCGATGAACTTAGATCACTGGTGCCCCCTGAGTACGAATTTTCACGAGATACTAGATTAGCTACTAGATCCCACCCTTTTACAGTGAAACCGATAAAATGCAACCGCAACTTCTGCTCCAACAGTTTCTTACCTCGCACTTCCCGACTGTGTAATTCTCTTTCACATGATTGCTTCCCCGACGGCTACAATCTCCAGGAGTTTAAATGTAAGGTCAATAGACACCTCCTAATACATTAACTCGCTCCCATTCTTTCAAACACTCTTCCCATCTACTTTAACCCCATCTTCTGTATCCTTACCCATCTATCACCTTCATTCTGACATTTCCTATATCTAACCACTCCTTCTCTTTACCTTTCCTTCTGTAGCCCCATGCGCAATAGTGGCAGTGGAATGCCTTGCTTGGGGTGAAATGATTATTTTAAAAAATAAGAGTGTTATTAGTTAGCAGACAGAAGTGTCCGTCCGAACTACCAAGTTACACTGCGTTTCGACTGTCTTTTCTAGGTTATTATTTATGAAGGAAGAAGAGTTCATTCCAAAGTAGATAGGGCACCATAACAAATATAGCATAGAACAGTTGCTAAAAAGAAGCCAAATACATCTGTCAGATGAGATAATTTTCAAAGAGTCTGGCGTCATGCATATGAAAGTCTCGATCTGACGAAGTTATTTAATAACAATAGCCTCGTCAGATCAAAACATTTCACAGGTCTGTTTGCTGTGTACAACCATTTTCTCAGATCTATGACTAAAATGCATTTAAACAAACACTTCTTCAGAAAAACTATACAAAATAACAGAAACGACATCACTTGCGAACTTTCAGTAGCAGCAACAACTTAAATGGATAGCACATGTAACTTGAAGTCAAAAAAAAGAATATAATGAAGATGATGAAGTGCCACACTACTGATAATAAATAAAGTCTGAGGGTCTTGATAAAGAGCATCCATCTTTGAACTTTGTCGGCACGCGCTACAAAATCAGAAACAAAGATCTTTATGGCTTAACAGAAACCATAACAATGGATTATTGTCAACATCAGTTACAATTCGAATCGATAGCATATGTAATTCGAAAAAAAAATTAACATAATGAAGATGATGATATTCCACACTACTTCAAATAAAATGTTAGAAAAGAAATCTTTGTTAATACTGAAAAGAGCGATAACAGCTACTGGATTTGAGAAACCTATTTTCCTGATAAATAGTCTAAATAAAACGATTTTATACATTTCTACCGAGAGTCGTAATGAATGATATAATCATTCTTATCGTGAGAGCCATAAAAATGCCCGTGATGAGAGTGTTGGGGAAATATTCTAGGAGAACCCTTCCAGCAGTACATGAAGTCAGTCAATTAGTTAAGTATCATACGTAATACACGCTTGGGCGATCATATCTCGCTCGATCAATGACTGACTAGACAAGATTTTCTGCAAAAGGTAAGCACTTACTCGTGTGCAAAAAAAGATTCACACTACAATTTTACTGTCAGGACTAAAAAGCAGCACATATTTTCATAAAAATATTCATCTAATTATTTATTTTATTTTATTTTCTATTGCAGTATAAAGGTTCTTTTATCGCCTGGTTCTTATTCTTTTCCTCTTAAACAGAAGTTGTGGATCATCTCTTGTTTTCTGTGTAGGAATCAGTTCCTGGTTTTTCCTCTCCTCAGAACTAAATAGTGGTGCTTTCACGAATTTCTTTGGTGTCTCTTCATACTGAGGGTACCGAGTTGGGAATTTTCAGATTACTGCTTTCGACTGGTAGTCAAGATCCCGAACTCTTGAGTAGCATCTAGAGAAGCTTCTCTGATCAATAGTGGTATAATATCGGGATTTTTGCAGTTCTGTGTTGCGCAAGGATGAGTTTCCATGCCAGCGCTTCCGATGAGAAACCCTGAGGCTAATGTATGCTGTCATCTGCGAGAGTTTCTGTCCTACACATGGCACATTTGATGAACTTCTGCTACTAATATTCTAAGTTGCAAATTTCCAAAACAACCTCAACATGACAATTCACAACCAAAAATGTATAACTAAACTACCCCACCAAAAAAAAAAAAAAGAGAAACTAAGCACTTTAACATTTCTTTCTCTAACATTCTGGTACAAACTTTTACAATGTAGAATCAGTTCTCAGCGAAAGAAACCCAGATAAATCTATGAAAATCAACCTAAATCCTACTATCACCTCCTCTGATTTCTCGTTTCCTGGTTACCTTCCCGTCTTTAGGAAGGACTACAATGTCCGCATGTATGGCCTGGAAGTTTATGTTCGCAAACACCTCCCTCTGACTAAGATGATTTGTTTTAAATCTACAGTCTCGTCATACATATGCCCACCTCCTTATATTTAAGACTCAGTTAAATATCTTTTTTTTTGTTTACCGCTCCCTTTCTTCTCCTGGCTGTTTCGTACTAAATAACATCTCAGGTAATATAAACATGGCAGTTTTCTCTCACCTGTTTGCTAATATATTTGAGTTTGGTAACTTCAATGCCGACCATGCCAAGTGGCTGGAAAAGTCCGTTACTGATCTTGCTAACGTCCATACTCTGAACTTCTCAATCACTCAGTCTCAAGTGGTGGATTTTTCAACAATTTTTCCCAGTAACTC
Organism: Ascarosepion bandense; assembly: GCA_037127315.1. NCBI lineage: Eukaryota > Metazoa > Mollusca > Cephalopoda > Sepiida > Sepiidae > Ascarosepion > Ascarosepion bandense. The sequence goes on along the minus strand of JBBBDQ010001944.1, from coordinate 144,024 downwards.
TGAGGGACACACTTTCTTTCTAAATCTCTGTTTCACTGTTATCGTTGACTCGTGCCATGCAATGCAGCTCTGCTCTCTTGGAAACTGATCATACTGTGGTTTCCGTTAATATCACTTTTTTACTCCTCCTCATTTCAGGAAACTTTTACCAGCAGAGTGGGATTCGCTATTTTCTTTTGTGATGTCCATTGAAACAAAGTTTTCAGTCTCCCTGTTGAAGACTGTACCTCTGACATTTTCTGGGTGAAAGCTGGAATCAATGCTTTCATCCAAGCCAAGAAAAATCCGACTTAAGCCTCATTCATTTCCTTGGTTTTCTTCTGCTCATTCGTCCGCCTTGCACACAGAATTCACTTCTTCCGGTTTTATCGGAGCGAAGCGTGTGACTACAATAGGTGCATTTTGTCTTTGCTTGTAATGAATGCAGTTGTGTCCTAAATAATGCTATTCAATCAATTTGAGGTTGTGACTGCCACAGTGGACAAGATTTAGTACTTTGCTCACACATTCTCTTCCAACTCCAAACTTGTCTCATCTGACGTACTCACACCAGACTTCCCACCTAGAACCGAGGCACAACTAAGTGATGTATGCATAACCCCATCTCTAGTCTCTAATATAATTTCTAAGCTTGACTCTCATAAAGTTAGTATAGGTATGGTATTCAGTGATCGTCCTTAAAAAGTGTATCCTTGAACTCCCTCCTGTCCTCTCCAAACTCTACAACGATTGCCTCGCTGCTTTTTGTTTTCCTGCTTGTTAGAAGTCTTTCAATAGAGTTCCTGTTTTGAAATACTCTGAGCAACCCTCTGATCCCTCTGATTATCGCCCTATCAGCATCTTATCGCTCTTTTGTGAACTGTTCGAGGTTATTATCAATGCTCAAATTGTCCATTTTCTAACCTCCTATATTCTACCTCTTGACCAGCAACATGACTTTGGATCCGATCGATCAACCGCTGATGTACAAACGGCCATCTCTGAATATACATACTAAGCTCTTGATAAGAACACTGAGGCTCGAGTTACTGATCTAGATATCTCGAAAGCGTTTCCCCAGGTTTGGCATGCTGACCTTCTACCAAAGCTACAGGGCTACGGTATTTCTGGACGTTTATTCGATCTCATCAAATTGTTGTTATTTAATCCTGAAATGAATTTTGTTTTGAACAGTGATGCTTCGAGATCCTTTTATACAAACGCAGGCGTTCATCAAGGCTCTATCCAATTTCCTACGCTTTTCTTGATCTTCATCAACAATTTTCCTGGTGTAATTAGTTCACAAGCTGGCATTCATGAAGATGACGCATCAATTTACTACCGTCTCGATAAGAAATATGCCAAGGCTGACAAAGTAAACCTTGCTGCTACTCTCGGAAAGGTTGTTGGTTGGTTGGTTGGTTCATTTAACCAGCATATCAACCTTAGGTCATTTAATGCTGAAAAACGTTTTTGATTTGTTTTATTTAGTTTATTTGTTTTATTGTTTTTGTTTATTTATTGGTAACATTTGTCATTCAATAAGGTTTTGTTGGTAACATTTTTCATTCAATAAAGTTTTGTTGGTAACATTTTTCATTCAATAAAGTTTTGTTGGTAACATTTGTTATTCAATAAAGTTTTGTTGGTAACATTTTCATTCAATAAAATTTTGTTGGTAACATTTATCATTCAATAAAATTTTGTTGGTAACACTTTTCATTCAATAAAGTTTTATTGGTAACATCTTTCATTCAACAAAGTTTTGTTGGTAACATTTTTTGTCCAGCAAGTTGATTGACCCTTCAGCCACCGCTTATTAAATCCGTTTATTGTATAATGTGGAGAGCGTGGGCGTATCTTCTTGTTATGTTTGTCAGATTTAGAGCTAGACATGACCAACTGATTGATTGGATCGGGTCTATCCAACCGCCCATCTAACTCAAGTCAGGGCCAAAGTGGTGTGTTGCAGATTCATGTCCGTATAATATCCTGGACATGATCAGCTCAACCACCAGGATTCCGTTCTCAACCATTACGAGTCGCCAGCAACGGTCAACAGGTGACCCCATTGAGGTACATTTACCCTCAGCAGGGGAAGCAGTTGACGTATTTTGATGCTCCGCCAACAGGGAAGTCTCGAAATGGACCTCCATGCATTAGAGTAAGAAGTGGCTCGTAAAGTTTTGATGCTTACAAAACGAAACTGATCTTCTTTGACTGCCATACAGAATATTTTCGATCTCCATCTTTATGGACAACGCTAGTCTTCTAGAAATCAAGGCACAGCGTACTCTTGGCCTCAAGTTTTTTTGGTCACAAGTGGAACGACTATATTCAATCAAAAGTAACATCTACTGATTGATTGGTTCACTGAATTGTCAGAATCCATCTTGTACATTTATGAATCTACCATTCGTCCGTGCGTTGAATACTCTTGCCATACTCCTGCTATTCATCTCGAGGTTATTGACAAAATAGAAAAGCGAATCTGCAATATAATTGATCTTGATATAGCAGCTCGTCTTCAGTCAATATCTCACCGATGTGATGTGGTTTTCTTCTCTCTTTTCTACAAATAATATAATTGACTTCTGATTTGACTGGGTTTTTCCTTGGTGTCCCGACCACCTGAATTAAGCCGTGCTACTAGATTGTCCCCTAAGTCCCACCCTTTTACTGTCCAAATAATGGACTCTAACCACTACTTCTATTCGATATTTCACATTTCACGCCTGTGGAACTCCCTTCCACATTAATTGCTTCCTTGACAGCTAAAATCTCACAAAGTTTAAGTACAACGTCATTTGCCATCTTCTATCTTCTTGATTACAATTTTTCTCTTTTCCTGCGTTGTGGTGCAGTGGATATCGGTTCGGAACGAGAAATTGGGAAGCCGAGTTCGAATTCCAGTTGAATTCGTTGCATTCACTTACGCGCAAATACCCTTGGGAAAGGTATTAATCCGTTTCTTCCTTCCAGTTATGGGTTAAATAACAGGGCAGATTGGATTATATAGCCTTGGTCGGCAATCAGTCTGCCGCAGAAAGCAATGGCAACTTACTGCGGGATAATGTCTGTTTCGAGACATGATCGCCCAAGCGTGTATCACGTATGGCACATAACTGACTGACTTTCTTTTACATCCCCGGCAACATGTTCCCTCTCTATTTTCTTTTCTCATCTCTCAAGCGATTGAGTGGTTCTACCTATGTAACTGGAACCACAGCCGCAATTATTAGATGAGGAGGCAGGATGTCCTTACGTAAGCTTGACAGTAGAATCAAACAGCACGTTCCATTGAAAATCAGAAACCACATCTGACAAGGAAACTTATTTGTAACATGTATTGTTCGTTAAATTGTGAACATCTTAAAAAAAAAATTGTAAGTGTGCCATGGAGTTTTATGTGGATTGGTTTTCCGTATTAGACAATTCACATTCTCTATTCCATTTGAATGTGCTGGAGTCTGTTTACATCAGGTCTTGCAGACCCTTTCTGTGTAAACAGCGAGACTGATTGCTAGGTCTTGCCGTGATCAGTTATTTCTAGTTTATTCCCCTTTTACCATCATTGACCAATTCATTTCTTACATTTCTTATATATTAATGTAAGTTCTCCCAATTAACAAATTTGACTAGCGGGAGAGAAACCGGTTGTTTTCTGTTTTAAATTGTATCCTCATTATGCTCTGTAACATATAAATATTACTTTAAAGCAATACGAAAGTTCTGTGCAACAAAAAAAAAAGTTCTGTGCAACAAAATATATATATATATATATATATATATATATATATATATATAGTGATAATATACATGCTAAAAAGTCTGCCTTCTTCTACTGAGCGCCCATGGCCCAGAGGTAGAATCGCCGACTGACGCCACTTCGGTCGGGTTTCAATCCTGGAGTAAGAGCAACCGGAGTCTAATCGTACTGACGAGCTGTGTTACAGCGAAACAGATCTGTCTGCGGATGACTATATATACATACATATATATATATATACCTATTTTTCTCGATCTGCTCATCATATCTATGTACACCCTCACAGACACGAAATACATACATATATATATATATATATATATAGAGAGAGAGAGAGAGAGAGAGAGAGACGGTGAGGTGTCCTTTCGTCTAGTACAAAATGACTGACATCATTTTGTACAGATATCGCATCTCTGTCGAAATATATTTTTTTCTGGCGGGTAAAGGTCCCCAGTTAACAAGATCTACAAAAATATTAAAAATATCAAGTTGAAATAAAATAAAATCAAATATCGTCCACATCCATGCTGACTACAGCCATTTTTTTTTTTGTTGCTCTGAATAGAAACCAATCATTCCTCGACTCAGGTTTCACCTCACCCTCCTCTAGTTGTCAGCAGCCGATTTCTTATATTACGTCCGGTAACGAACGCAACATTTACTCAACTGGAGTCCTGATTAGAGCAATGTGTCTGACGCTGTTTTCGACGAGAAATCTGGCCTAAAAATGCCTTTAAAAGCTGTGACCCAGAGAGGAAGAAAATTAACGCACAGATATTGAGGTCAACAATGAGTGATGTCTCTGTTCCCAGCATGCAGTGCGATATGGTCCCACTACAAGCTATGTCAAATATGTCTTCTGCGAAGGTCAACATATCCAGTGACATAGCCTTGTTAAATTTCTTATACTTTTTTCTAGTCATTATAAATTCGTCTTGTTTTTAACTAAATGTCACATTATTCGTCAAAGAGAAGGCAAGCTCTATTTTTGAAAAGATTTAATCTCACATTAAATTTGTTCAGAAATGCATTTCAACAAAACTTATGTACGATTCACACCCATTGCATATCTATCTATCTATCTATCTATCTATCTATCTATCTATCTATCTATCTATCTATCTGTCTATCTATCTCACTCTCTTTTTGCGTTCTTTCTCTCTCTCTCTCTCTCCCCCCTCTGCCATATATATATATATATGTATATATATATATATATAAAGTCGTATCATTGGTACTGTGTGAGGTTAATTCCACAGGGGTTTTTAATCTGATGAGAACTCAATTTAATTGAGTATTATAATGAATACATATAACTACATGACGAGACATTGTTCTATCGATGTCAAAACAAAATGTACATTTTTGTAGTAAATTATAATTTTTACATGTTCGAAACTATAATTAATAATATATATATATATATATATATGTGTGTGTGTGTTACTGAATTATAATGGTGATTAACGTCAAAATCTCTGATTTTTCAGTAGTTTACTCAAAGTAAAGCATTATTGGTAATTAGTTATTTTGCCACAAAGTAATCGATATCAGCATAGATCATTAATAAAATTATACTGCTGAATGAACAAAATCCCTGAGGAGTGAAGTTATCATAATAATGCCTTTGCAAAACTTACAAAACTTAAAAAACAAGTTGACATGACTGAAACAACACTGCTGATTTAAGTGAAAGACCTCTCAATATCATATATATATATATATATATATATATATATATAGCATTTTTCAAAATATATTTATCTGGATCTTCGAAAAATACATATCACGAGAATCGCAAAAAATGTGTGTTCAAAAGCATTTTTCTGGCTTTGTTTGATCAAGAGTTTCTACGTGGCGTAGCGCTAAAGACAAATGATATCTAATGACGATATATATGTATATACATATGATAAAATAAATAAAGAAAAATGTAGAAAATACGCTTTAATCTAATAACAGTCAAGTGCCATACGTGATACACGCTTTGGACGATCATGTCTGGAAAGAGACATGACAGACTAGACAGAAGTTTATCCTCAAGTAGGTTGCTATTGCTTTCTGCGGTAGATTGGTTGCTAGCCAGGGTTACAGGACACAATCTGTCCTATTATTTAACACATAACTGGAGGGAAGTGACGGATTAATCCCTTTCCCAAAGCTATTTGGGCGTAAGGGAATTTAATGGAATTTCCACTCGGCACCTCGATTTGCCGTTCTGAATTGATATCCACTGCACCACAACGCACATTCACTGATCTTATATGTTTAATTCTAAGTCAAGCTTTCTTGAAACAATTGGTTAAAAACAAGAAATAAAATCTTTTAAAACATTTTCAGAATAAATACGCTGAAATGTTGTTTGTGGTCTGATTCTTATTGGTCAGATATGTGTCACGTGTAAAAAACAATAGACAATTATTTTAAATGTCAATATATATATGTATGTAAATGCTTGACTGTTTATATGTATATTTGCGTAATAATGCAAGCGTAAAGTGTACTAAAACGACGAACGATTTTTTTTTAATATGTGCGTGAGAAAATCTTGTTTTTTTTTTTAATCATTTCACCCCGAGCAAGGCGGAAATTTTGGGAAAAGCAAGAATTGAAGAATGAAACTTTCTTAATTCAAATTTCCTGTGTTAAACTGTGAGGTATTTTTCGTTTTTTTTTTTTTGTATATATATCTGTATTTTTCGTATTTTTTTTTCCTTTTTGGAGTTCATGCTTCATTTGGGAGAAAAAAAAAGTTTGAAATTTTTATTTATTTATTTATTCTGTTATGCGAAGCTATCCTGGCCAAGGTATCAGCAGCCATTAGTTACCCCGCCCCGCTATGGTCTGTTCTTTGAATCGAAATTCACCTAGCAGCTTAACTTGATGTTGAATTTTGGGAAAAACAAGAATTGAAGAATGAAACTTTCTTAATTCAAATTTCATGTGTTAAACTGTGAGGTATTTTTCGTTTTTTCTTTTTTTGTATATATATCTGTATTTTTTTTTTCCTTTGAGGAGTTCATGCTTCATTTGTGAGGAGAAAAAATCTTGGATGGTAAAATATATGAACGTGTGTATTTCTTGGTCGGTGACTTTTGTTCATGTGTGAATGATAAAACGAAATACATTTCCATTTATGTTTGTTACGAAATAATGTATACAAGTCATGAATGAAACCATTTTTAAAGAAATATATAAAGAATTTAATTTGAATATAATAAATTTTTGCAGGTGGAATCTTTCATTGTATTAATTTTATGTATTATATGACTAACTTCATTTGTTATTTATCTATTAAAATGTGATATTGCAAGTAATATAAAGAAATAATGAAAACAAAATTCGGAAAAATTATAATATTTATTTTAATGTTTTCGATGTAAAAGATTTTTAAATTTATTTGTATGGAAAAATTACTAAGTATATTTTGGCTTACTTTTTCTTGTTGAGTCTGGTTTCTTATATATATATATATATATATATATATATATATATATATATATGAAGTTTTGTAATTTGCTTGAAGCATTGTGTATATTAGGTATATGATTAAGTCTTAAAAGCGTTCACAATGCGTTTAATAAAATAAAGGAAGGTAAAGAAGTTTTTTGTTATTACTTATTTATTATACATTAATATTTCGAGATCAAAATCTCATCTTCAGAATGGCAGAAAATCGTGCTTCTCTGCCATTCTGAAAATGAGATTTTGATCTCGAAATATTAATGTATAATAAATATGTAATACCCAAAAACTTCTTTACCTTTCCTTTATTTTACTAAACGCATTGTGACAGCCTTCAAGACATAACTATATATATATATATATATATATATATATATGTAATTCCGGGTGAAGAAGACCAACAGTTTATATTTTCGAGTTCTCCGGCATTTACTTTTTTTTATAAAAGTGCTCAATACAACAAATATTGTAGACCATAATATAATTAAATTTGAAATCTCGTAACAATAAATTTCCGTGTTGCAATGTAAACTATATTAATTTTAAATAAAAAATAAATTTAATTATATATATATATATATATATATATGTATATACATATATATATATATATATATTTATATATATATATATATATGGTTGGAATCATACAGTGAATTTATTATTACGAATTTGTATATTATATCTAGAACATTATTTATGTATTAAAACATAATATTAATAGTATTATAATTTTTAATATAGCGTGTCGTGCATATAGAGGCTATTATTAAAATTTATTGTATAGATTAAAATATATTATTACATTATATAATGCAGAATTTAGTGTATATAAACAAAATTATAATATTATGAATTGTTTAGAACAATATATGGAAGGATGATGATATAATACTTGGGATGTATTTTGACAGAGAAGTGAAATTGCGACAAGGCGATCCAAAGAAGCTAACCAGAGTACTGAAAGACACGAAAATCTCATTAGAAGAAAAAAAAGTGCTGAATTGCTACGTGATAGCTGTCCTTCTGTATAGACGAAGGCGAGGCTTGAGGCAGCAGAAATGTGATTTTACAGAAAGATGCTGTAGATACCATGGACATAGAAAGTGTGCAATGATGAGGTGTTAAAAAGGATGAAACTGAGAAGAAAATTGATAATAAATATCAGGAAGAGACACATGAGGTTCCTGAGACACGTTGTGGTGATACCGACCGAGCAAAAGCGAGGGACCGGATGTTTGCGTTATAACAACCAGAAAGCAAATGAACAAAAATCGTTTCTGCGCAGGTGTATTCGCGCAGATGTTCCGATTGAAAAATAAAAATTAATCAAAATCAAATTTCCATTTCGCGAGCCTACGCGAATTTTATTTACCATCCGAGGGGAAGCCCAGAATCAAATACAAGCATGAAATTCAAAACGAACTGTTTTGATCCAAAAAGCAGATATAAAAAGCGGATACAGACAAGGCCTCAGAGAGACGGGCAGAAACCAAGGAGAAGAGTGTAATAAATATCCCCTTGACTTAAGTCGAGCGGCTACTACATTCGCTTCCCTTCATCTCGCATCACTTCTTCACTGTCTCAAAAGTACTTACTGACCTCAGGAGCGACTACTTCAAAGACATTTCTCACATACCTCCGCTCCCCGCATTCCTAAGCTTTTTATCTCTTTCAGATCATTATTTGCCATGAACATCCTAACCTCCGTTGGACCTTTATTTCAAGTATTGCTTTAATTGTAAAACATTAATTGAAATGTGTATATATAAATGTTATTTTCAACTCAATTTGCTTTTCTTCATTTTATAATAATTTTATGACTTATAGTGGGCTATCTACCACAAGGACAATTTCCGTTAACCTGCAACGGTATACAGTTACCATTCACTAGAACGGAAACTTACTACAATTAGAAAAAGAATAGATAAGCAACTCGCTATAACGTAATGAGGAAGAAAGCCGTGGAGAACCGTATACACACAGGTCGGATAAATGGTAGAAGAGACAGGGGAAAGCAGCGCGAGACATACTTGTTAGGTCTGAGCAAATGGTTGATGGAGCAGGGCTTGGAAGATATACCAAGAGAAAAATTACTGAGAGCGACAAGAGACATAGGCAAGTAAAAGTCCATGATCGCCTACGTCTTGAAGGTACACGGAACATGAAGAAGAAGAAGTATACATTTGTAGAAAGATAGTGATATAATTTTTGAGCGGTTGTTTATAGTTGGTAGTAATGCTATTAATGCTTTCAAAATAATATATTTTAAAAAATTATGTTCTTTTTTAATTAAACTGGCATCAAAGTTAGGTTCCACATTGTTTTGATGTAATACAAGATAGACAGTTTGTCTAAACGTAAGTCTATTTTGTGTTCGTAGACTCGTGTTTTTAAATCATGAGATAAACGGTTTTTCATTGCAGATACTCTATTTGTTAAATCCCGACATTTGAATTGGTGTTTTCTTTTTTATCCTGATTATACCACCAATACTCCTGGAGGTGGTGGTTACGATTCTTGTGTTTGGAACAAATAATTTGGTTTTTAGTTCACTTGAAAGGTTATTGGAAGGCAGTATTATAAAATGTGTAGTTTTTTTTAAATATTCGTATTGGTTTGGCGGGGGAGATTTTGCCAATATTGTAATCAAGTTATTTTAGCGTTGAGGATGAAAAGGTGCAGGTAGTGGAGTATTTTCAAACTTTTCTCAACATATTTCATATTCATATTTTTCATAAGATAAATAATTTAATGTGCAAATTCTGGAGGCTCTAATATAGAAACCAATAATTATAACAGGTTTTATTCTTTGATTGTGGTGAGAATCGAAATTGATAAAGTTTTTGTAGGTTTACGCTAAACGTTAAAATCAAATTTATCACTGTTACGTATTAATGAAATGACAAAGAAAGGTAAAGAATTTTTAGTTTCAAGTTCATATGTGAATTTGATCGTGGGTGCAACCTTATCAACTATCGAATTCACATGTTCTTTATTTATTCTATCTTTTTCTCGGATTTCAATCTATATATATATATATATATATATATATATATATATATATATATATATATAAGAATAAATCTAACTAAAAGCCAACAGATCTACCTAGGTTTTACCTAACGGCTCGTCAGGGTAAGTCGGCTGACTTGCCCTAACGAGCCGTTAGGTGAAACCTAGATAGGTCTGTTGGCTCTTAGATTTATTCTTAATTGTTTCTCTACTATTGTATTCAGCGCTTTAAGATTATGGTTCTCGTCTCGGTTTTACTTTTGTTTTAATTTTATACGAGTATTTTGACGTATGTCCAAGTACTTCGTTGGTTTCTTTTTTTATTTTCCACCCTTTTTCCCATCCGTGTTTATTCTCGGTGGGTTTTTCGGACTGAAATATATTATAACAATTATTCTTCTTCTTCTTCATCTTCTTCTACTTCTTCTTCTTCTTCTTATATATATATATATATATATATGTATAAATTGAGACAGATACGTTATTCCATGGTTAAGCGAAAGGGCAGGTTTATTTCAGGGGAACCATCATCAGTTTCCGTCTTTATTGTACAAAAAATTTTACACGTGTAAAATCTTCTGTACAATAAAGACGGAAGTTGATGATGGTTTGTCTGAAATAGGCCTATACATCCGCTTAACCATGAAATAATCTCGCTGCTGACCTTGAGCGGGATCTACACTCTGTGGTGAACTGGGGCAAGAAGTGGCTTGTCAACTTCAATTCATCTAAGACCAAGCTGTTGTCTGTCAACCATTACAGGCAACCTCTTCTGCCTCCCATAAGCATGGACCAGATGATTCTCCCGGAGAGTAATACACTACGCCTCCTCGGACTTACCCTGTCCTCAGACCTCAAATGGAAGCACTATATTGAATCCATAGCAAAATCTACTGCTAAGAAGATTGGGTCACTATGTCGATCCAGGATGTTTTTCCACCTGAATCCATCCTGCATATATACAAGTCAACCATCCGTCCGTGCATGGAGTACTGCTGTCATTTATGGTCAGGTGCCCCTGCCGTTCTCCTCAGTGTTCTTGACAAGCTCCAAAGGAGAGTCTGTAATGTGATAGGTACTGATCTGGCGACTCATCTGCAGCCACTTTCCCATCGTCGAAATGTGGCCTCCCTCTGTCTCTTCTATAAATACTTTCATGGCTTCTGCTCGGATGAGCTTAAGTCACTGATGCCTCCCCAACTGGTGTTTACCCGTTCAACCAGACTGGCAACTGGGTCTCACCCATTCACAGTCAGGTTAGCCAAACGCAGACGACAATTCTACTCCTGCAGCTTCCTCTCTCGCACCTCCCGCCTGTGGAACTCACTCCCGTATTCGTGCTTTCCTGACGGCTACGACCTCCAGAAATTTAAAAGCAAAGTTAATACTCACCTCCTAACCACTGGCCTCTAGCTCTCTCCCCTTCCCTGTATAACCTTCCCTTTCTCTCCGCCCATGTACCTGTCATTGCACCTGCTTTCTCAGCTTTCTATTGTTCCTTTCTAACTAGCTTGTACTCCTCACTCTTTTCTAATTAATCTTTTTACACTTATGTAACCCCCTGCACATCAGTGGCGTTTCTGCCTTGCTCGGGGTGAAATGATTAAAAAAATAAATAAATAAAAAATAAGGTGACTGAATTTTTACATATATTTGCTCTCTGTATATTTATATACATATATATTTAACGCTCACCTAGAGAGATATCCTACCACTTTACATATAGAATTCTCCTTTGGATTCTTTTATATCTACACCGCATATATATATATATATATATATATATATATATATATATATAGGTAAATAAGCATGCATATGTTAAATCACGCTTGTACACATCCATATGTAAATATTTATGTGGTGTTATTAGAACAGTGCCCAGTTTAATATAATCAGAGCTCGTAAGTATATATTAATAAATATACATGATATCCCACGTCTGTTGCCAGACTCAGAGTTTCCTGCATTTTGCATTCATCAGGTGCAAATCATGATCTGATTATTTTTTAGATCTAAATGTTTAGTTTCGGTATTAGCGTTGTTCAAAACTGTTAGAAATGATAAATATAGGGTGTCAATTTTTCATATAATAAATAAATAATTGGGTCTATACCAAACATAAAAATGAAATTGGACAAAGTAAAATCGTTTGAGTTCAAAAAGTTCGAAATTATTAAAAGAAATTAATTTTCTTTTTCAGTCTTGTTTGAAAAATATTTTGATAGTATGTTTTTTTCTGATTTTATGTAAAATTAAATTATGATCTTTGTTAACCATTAAAATGACAATACCACAAAAATGTCGTTTTGTGCACTGCAATTTGCAAGGTGTTATCTTAAAATAATAAACTTTAGATGTTTACCTATCCAGTAATAGTTTTTATTAAATTTTCGAAATCTCCTTTTTTTATTTAAATAATCCCACATATATATAAGGAACAATTTCGGTTCTCGAACAACTCATATGTCAACAAATTGGTTTACGAACAAAAAATTTGAGATGAAAATGCTTAGGTTATCGAACAAAATTTCGGTTTTCGAATCCCATTGCCGAACTGAACTGAACCGAGTCAATCCTAAAGAATCATTTCTGAGTCGACCGATGTGTTTTATACATTCGTGTGTTGCACTGTGACTTTTCTTTTCCAATTTTATTGTACTGTGACTTTTTTCTCTTTTTTAGTTTTTGTTCATGGCTCCAAAGGAAACTCACAGCAATACTGTAAAGGAAAAAGAATAACGGAGAAAAAACAATTGAAAGAGAAGAAAGAAATGATCGCAAAACACAAAAATGGGGTTCGTGTGTCAAATCCCGCTGTCCAGTACGGGGTGCCCAAATGGACATTACCTCGTATTCTAAAAAGAAAACGTAGTGATAAAAGTAGCTGATGTTGCAAAAAGCTATTGTGCTCACTCATAAAGAAGAACAGTGGATAAAAATTAATTTCAAGTGAGATAACTTTGATATTACAATGGGATGTCTGAAATCTACTGACTCTTCAAATCTGGTAGGCTTATTAATACTATACAACACTCACGGCCTATAAGAAAGTAGATAATGAAGACATTCGGTTATATAGTGATGATGGGCTAATGATAATAAGAAATGCCACAAATAAAGAATTTCAAAACATTAATTTGAACGTAACTATAAAAACAAATATAAAAAAGGTAGATTTCCTCGATGTAACCGTAGATCTGGAGAAGGATATACACCAACCATATAAAAAACCAAACACCAATCCTTTATATATCCACCCAAAATCTAACCATCCTCCATCTGTTACTAAACAAGTACTCTCATCAATATAATACAGAATTAGTAGAAATTTAGCAAATGAAGAAGTATTTAATAATAAGCATAGTAATTTGGAAAAACTATGAGCTTGGCTGTCGACGATGTGATATTGAAAAACTCGTGAAAGACCGCTGTACTCAGCTTACCATCGAAGAGTACGTACACCTTTAGAATGCACATCAAAAGATGAAAAAGTAAAGATAGATGTCCCAATTTCTTTACTCGAAGAAATTTGTGCTAAATGAGGTGATCAACAAAGTTTTGTGGAAAATATCAACCTGATAAAATGGTAACAAAGAGAGAAGTGAATCTTTTCAATGTCAATATCAAGGTCACATTTTAGAAAATTTTACAACGCAGACAAAAACAACGAATATCAGAGCAGTTTTTACTGAAAAAAAGAAAACTCAGAGTAGAAGAAATTATAATTTAGAAATAAAGTAGGGGATCAACATTGTTTTACGATCAATAACCAAACTGATCCCTCACTTCGTCGCAAAAGTATTTCTTTTTCTACAGTTTATAGTTCTGAGAAGGTAATTAAATCTAAAAAGCATATTTGTGTAGTTAATCAGTATTTGAAGAATTGATTCGTTTTTTAATTTAGAAATAGCGGGGAATCAATTTTATATAAAAATTACTACATAAAATGAACCCTCAATTCATGACCACGTAGATTCTATACAATTTACTAGCAGTATAACCCGGCGTTGCTCGGGTGTAATGAAAGCATTAAAACGAACCCATGGTCCTGGAGCTCAGACTCTTTGGACGTTGTCACGAAATAATAAAAAGCAATAGTTGTTTCCAGTTAAAGCGAAACCGTAGACTGAAAGAAAAATGAATGTATGTAAGTCAAATTTTGAATTCCTGGTATCGATATCAAATAAGTTTTTTTCGTCAAAAACTGAATTTTGAAGGCTAAATATGTCCTCTGAGTAAATGGTATCATGACTGAGACTAAGAACTACAATTATACCTACTTAGAGCCAAACCTGAAGCAAAAACTAAAATAAAAGGGCTGAAAAAATACAGACATACAGGCAGATAAACAGACACACACACAAACATCTTGCCTTTTATATATATATATTATCGATTTTCTGCATTATTGTAAGAATTACAACCTTGAAACTTCTGAATATCGTTTCTTATGTCTTTTTCTATGTGTGCATCATATTTGATTAAAATCGGACCACTCGTAGTTGAACCCGATTTTTTCGATTATCGATATTTATCTGGGATACCTCGACACAAAACCTGGCTAAGAACACTCGCAGACACTTATAGTACAAGTGTGTAAACTTTCAAGAAAATCGGTTCAGCCGTTTCAGAGTCTATAGGTAACGGACATACACACAGACACTCACACACACACACACATACATGCACACAGACAAAGTTCCATTTATAAATAAGTTTAGATAGTCGAGGGAATGTTAATCAATCTAAAAGGAATGCCTGTGTAGCTAATCAGTATTTAATTGATTGATTCGTTTTCTATTTGTTTTCTCATTTGGAAATAGTGGGGATAAATTCTATATTACAATCATATATATAAAGTGACCGCTCATTTTTTTTTAATCGTATGACCCCGAGCAAGGCGGTAACACCACTGATGTGCAGAGGGCTACGTAATAGTGAAAAGATTGGAAAAGAGAAAGCCGGAAACCACATCCTAAACAGGGAACAAGGGATGAGCCTCTGATCCTGTTCAATATGCGTGGGTGGAGTGTGAACCGAGCGATAGATAGATCTATCGACTCCAATTGAAAAAAACAAAAAACAAAACAATGTGAGAAGATTGGAAAAGAGAAAGCCGGAAACCACATCCTAAATAGGGAACAAGGGATGAGCCTCTTAACCTGTTCAATAGGCGTGGGTGGAGTGAACCGGGCGATAGATAGATCTATCTACTCCAATTGAAAAAAAAACAAAAACAAAGTGAGAAGATTGGAAAAGAGAAAGCCGGAAACCACATCCTAAACAGGGAACAAGGGATGAGCCTCTTAACCTGTTCAATTGACATGGGTGGAGTGTGAACCGGGCGATAGATAGATCTATCTACTCCAATTGAAAAAAAAACAAAAACAAAGTGAGAAGATTGGAAAAGAGAAAGCCGGAAATCACATCCTAAACAGGGAACAAGGGATGAGCCTCTTAACCTGTTCAATAGACATGGGTGGAGTGTGAACCGGGCGATAGATAGATCTATCTACTCCAATTGAAAAAAAAACAAAAACAAAGTGAGAAGATTGGAAAAGAGAAAGCCGGAAATCACATCCTAAACAGGGAACAAGGGATGAGCCTCTTAACCTGTTCAATAGACATGGGTGGAGTGTGAACCGGGCGATAGATAGATCTATCTACTCCAATTGAAAACACAAAAATAACAAAGTGAGAAGATTGGAAAAGAATATATAAATGTGCAATGGATGAATTATCATCTAAGCTGCACAAAAAATGAATGTAACATTGACATCATCTTTTAAAATTGCCCCAAAATATCTTAAAATACTAAAGATTAAATTTATTCAATAAAATTACCATTGTCTTCAATCATTGCCTCCAGATTCTTTGGAATCTCCTGCAGCTCTTCTAGTGGTCCTTGTTTAAGTTAGTGAATGCTTCAATAATCCCTGCCTTCAGTTCATCTTTGGTGTTAAAAGGAGTTTTGTTCGTCTTTCACTCAAGCATTTGTAACTTTTTATATATATAATTCATAATAATATAGGTATATTTATATATAATAAATACATGTAAAGCCTAATATAATCGCCACATTGTAAACAGTTTTGCCAATGTCAGTCGCTATTTGAAACCCCAAAACATCTGGTATCCGGAACATTACCAGGTTACCTTTGGCAAAATATTCCGTCAAGTATTGCGCCGTTGTCAACCACTTCATTCAGAGGTATGTTCATCTATTCCAGATGTCCCATTGGCATGGTAGGTTTAGAATTAGCCATGGAAGAACATAATCAGAATATTAGGTGAACTTCTGCCAGAGTGACACATGTCGATAGCCAATACAGTGCAGTGAATAGTGGAGATGATATAACTGCTAGTCTCACTCTAAAATTCCATGCTTCGTACTAATGTTATCCTTTTATTTAAATAAACATCATTAAAGTAAAAACAATAATTATGTCTCTCAAAATAGGAAATGGATAAACAAAATACGTTTCAAAAAATATACAAACCAGGAAACACTTTTAAAAAATAAACAATAACAATTAGAAAAAATTAAAACAAAATATGTCTTCATGAGAATTTTCAAATACTAAGCTGAATTCCCATGTAGTCTCTTTGACCAGCAGTAGCTAAAGAACATGTAGTAGTTTCCTTACCCCTAAGAAGTCATGTGGTTGCAGAATTACAGAAATTATAGCTGAAGACATGTATGCATGTAACAAATGTCATTTTTTAGAATTGGTTTTCATAATTTTAACCATATTACTACTGCTACAATAACTCTACCAATTTGAAAGGTCTCTAAGATTGTAAAGTGTATACCAGTCCTGTTAGTGCGAGAAGTTAGTTTCTAATTTATATCCAGAATTTACATGGCATAGTGAAAAGCCAGCTTAAGACATTAATATTCCAAAAGTTTACTTTTAAAGTCATCCAACACAAATTTAAAAAAATAAACAATACACATAAAATTTTCAGACACTCAATTGTCCTGTTTGCCTTTTTTTAATATATATCTGCTTTATGTTTTCAATGAAAATGTTAAGTCTTCTATTTCATTTGCAATTTCAGATTATGTTAACAGAGAAAGTCATGACTATGATAAAATGTTGGCTTCTATGTCAGTAAATTTAATTTAAAATAAGAAATTTCGAAAGATGTTGCTTCACATTACCTGTAAGTAGGCTGTTTTAAAGTATCTTTTGAGTAAGAAATTTCTTAGAAAATATATTTCACAAAAATATGGTCTATGCAGTGTATAAAATATGTTTATTGAATTTTAAAGTATTTGAATATGATGATTTACTGATTTTGCAAGTATATGATCAACATCAAACAAAATAGAACGTCTCAGAAAAGTTATATCTACAAATCTTTTAATTTACTTTTTCCATGAATGTGGGCTTACAGCTGATGCACTGCAATTGACTTTTCTCGTAATGCAGAAATTAATTTGTATTAAGATATATACAATCAACTGTGTATTTACATGACCTAACAAAGCTAATGTGTCTGAAAATTCATCTACAAATACATCAGATTTCTTCAGTGAGTATAGAAACACCTCACCAAACATGACTTCCATGAAAATTCTAATAAAAAAACTTTAAAAATTTTATATGTATTATATTCACATATTTTTCAACAAAAATGTCTTCTGTGTAAATGCGGACCAACAAAATTCACAAGACTGTTGTCTCCCTCAAGACTCTTTTTGCAGTTGCATTACCATTTATAATTTCTGTGAAAACCCAGATCCACAAACTTCATAATACAGTTTCTCTCCAATATATGTACAGTTATGACCGATCAAACCTGAAATCCATGAAAATGCTGATTGACACACTTCGCAAGGATATGGTTTCTCTCTAGTGTGTTTACACATATTAAAGAAAAAATTACTACAGTGAAAATCCATATCAACAACCTTTACATGAATAGGTTTTCTCTGCAGTGTGTATCCACATACTGACTACTAAATTTGACATGGAAATAAATGTAGATTCACAAATATCAGAAAATATGGTTTTTATTCTGTGTGTCTGCATAACTCTCAACATATCAGAACTTTGTAAAAACAGAAATCCAGAACTTGCACTAGAATATGGTTTCACTGTGATGTGACATTAAATATGAAACTCTAAACTTTTCTCAAAATGCATATTCACAAATGTCACATGAGTATCATTTCCCTCCAGTGCATGTTCGCATATGGCTTACTAAATGTGACTTCTCAGAAAAGGCATTTACACAAACTTCACAAGAATATGGTTTCACTTCTGTGAGTGTATGGTTGTATGTCACTAAATTTGACTTCAGTGAAAACGTAGATTCACAAATTTTACAAGAATATGGTTGATTTGTAATGTGTTTTTATTTGGATAATTAAATTTCACAAAGGCAATTAACAATTTCAAAGAATGTGGCCTCTAGCCAGTGTGCATATGCATAAGACACACCAAATATGACTTATGCGAAAATGTACATACACAAAGTTTACAAAAATATGGTTTCTCTCCAGTATGTGTGCGCATATGACTTACTAAATGTGATTTCATTGTAAATGAAGATCCGCAAACTTCACAAAAACATGGTTTCTCTCCAGAGTGTGTTTGCATATGTTTCACCAAATCTGACTTCAGTGAAAATGCAGATCCACAAACTTCACAAGAATATGGTTCCTCTTCAGTGTGTGTTCGCATATGGCACACTAAATTTGCTTTCCTTGAAAATGCAGATCCACAAACTTCACATGAATATGGATTCTCTCCAGTGTGTGTCTGCATATGCTTTAGCATATTTGACTTTTGTGAAAATGCAGATCCACAAACCTCACAAGAATATGGTATCTCTCCAGTATGTCTATGCATATGACAAGCCAAATCAGTTTTTCGTGAAAATGCAAATCCACAAATTTCACAAGAATATGGTTTCTCTCCAGTGTGTGCATGCATGTGACAGACCAAATTTGACTTCCGTGAAAATGCAAATCCACAAATTTCACAAGTATAAGGTTTCTCTCCGGTGTGAGTATCCACATGAATAACCAAATCTGATTTTGAAGAAAATGTAGATTTACAAACTTCACAAGAATATGGTTTCTCTCCTGGGTGTATACGGATATGTCTCACCAAATGTGACTTCCGTGAAAATGCAGATCCCCAAACTTTACAAGGAAATGGTTCTTTTGCAATGTGCGTTTCCATCTGGCTGAATAAATCTGATTGCATTACTGAGATTAACAAAAAGTCATTTAACATGGCCTATCTCTCCTGTTTATTCCTATATAACACTGAATTTGTTTCTTAGGAAAGACACCCATACATACCATGGTAAATCATTTCTTGCCAGTTAAAGTTCTAGATATTTCCATAAATATTACATTAAGTCTATAGAATAATATTTTTTTCTTCATGGAAAGTGAAGTCTGTTGCATTTAAATTCTCAATAATGTCCATTGCTATTTTTGTGCAGTCAGAACATCTGTGAATAACAAAAGCATTAAAAGATATATTAAATTATATAGTGTATATTATAAAATTAGTCTTTATTATGACCGCGTAGTTATTATACAGTTTATAATCGGGAGAATGTAAATCAATCTAAATGACATGCTTGTGTACTTAATCAATATTTAATTATTGGATTCGTTTTCTATTTGTTTTCTAATTCGGAAATGGTGGAGATCAATTCATATTACGGGTTTAACAGCAATACAGGGAAAACATTGCTCAAGCCTTCCCGATACTTCCTTTTGCAGATAGTTTGATGTTAGTATTATGTTAAAGCTTGCCCGGCATAATTGTGAAGAACTAATTATCTTGGGATGTGTGTTGTTATACAGTGGATATCAACTCGAAACGACAAATCTTGGAGCCGAGTTCGAATTCAAGTTGAATTCGTTGCATTCACTTACGCACAAATACCTTTGGGAAAGGTATTACTCCCTTTCTTTACTTTAGTTATGGGTTAAATAATAGGACAGATAGTGTTTTTATAGCCTTGGCTGGCAACCTGTCTACCACAGAAAGCAATGGAAACCTACTGCGGGATAATTTTCTACCTAGTCACTCATGACTCTTTCGAGCGAGTATCATGTATGGCACTTAGCTGAATTATCTTAGTGATCAAAATAGATTAATCTATTTTATATTGCTTTCTACAAAGAAAATAATTTCAGTTTACGAAGATTTCTGATCATGAACGGCCTTCAAGAAGAATTAAATTTTAGAACCGAAGTTTCATTATATATATATTGTTGGAATACATTATGGAATCATCTCATTTAAAGAATGTTCGTCTAGCTATTTTTTGTACCTATTGGCAAATAAAAGATTTATAATTAGAAAAAAATACAATTGGTGCTTCACGCAAATGTTCTGACTTCTTTAACATTACATGTTAAAAAATTCAACGACAACTATTATAAATAATTGATTTTTCTTTCTTTCTAGATAAATCCGGGGAGAAAAAAATCGGATTACTCACTGTCGAGTAAGATTAAAACAACTCAGGAAAAAAGCCAATTAGTGCAGTGCTGCTTCTTTTCGGAATTTTATAAGGGACTGGATTCTTTGGGGACTGAAATCTCCTTATAAAAAAATAAACAACAAAGAAAGCATTATTCTCCATTAAGGTGTTTCCTCCTTTCTCGAAAAAAAAAATAACTTGACAATATAGAGCGTTGTCAAAGAAAATCTTTCATTAATTTCCAGCTTAAATTTTCAATCGAGCCGAAATCTGGTCTGTTTTCTGGCCATCTAAATGAGTTGACTTTTTACCCACTGAGCTCAAGTGTTAACACTTTTTGCCCAGAGATAAAAATTAGATCACGAACTCAAAATATCCTCGTGGTCTTCAATCTTATTTTCCGTCAACAGAATGATAAAAAAAAACAAATAAAAAACAAAAAAAAACAAAAAACACGATTGGTCTATGCAGAGAATCTTTCTGGCATATGGTCGGTTCAGCTGCTGTAAATAAAGAGTTCCTTGATAACATCCAAAGAATTGTCAGGAATATTACTAATGCTGATCTGGCGTTTCTGTTTCATTTAGTTTCCCCCTGCCGTAAAGTTGCCTCCCTGTGCCTTTTCTATTAATTATTTTATGGTAACAGTTGGATGTGATCAAACGTACCTAAACATTACGAATTTAGATGTGCGTTGTGGTGCATTGGATATCGGCTCGGAACGAGAAATCTGGGAACCGAGTTCGAATTCCAGCCGAATTCCTTGCTTTCACTTACGCGCAAATAACCTTGGGAAAGGTATTAATCCATTTATTCCTTCCCGTTATGGGTTAAATAACAGGTCAGATTGGGTTCTAGAGCCTTGGTCGGCAACCATTCTACCGCGGAAAGCAATGGCGACCTACTACTGGATAATCTTCTGCCCAGTCAGTCATGTCTTTTTTGGGACATGATCGCCCAAGCGTGTATCACGTATGGCACTTAACTTACTGACTGACTTGACTGGCGACATGATCTCATCCGTTTAAAGTTGAGTTGGCTAGATATAACGATAAATTCAATGCTAGCATTTTATTTTCTTGCTTGTAGAAAACCCTGTCGACTCCATGATTTTCATTCAACTCAAATCATCAAAAATTTAATCGGAATATCAATCACTATCGAAATTTTTTCCAAGTAACCTCCCTTTGTTCTCGGTCTTTAGTAATATTTATATTTTCTAATTCTTCCACACCCTGTAACCCTATGTGTCTTAGTCATTTGACTGCCATTCTTGGGGTGAACTTGTTTAAAAAAATGTACATATATACTGTTGAGGTAATGACTGCCATCTCCCTTTAGCATTTATTTGAGATGTAATTTTTGTATAATAAATAATTAGGGTAAATTTTCTATCACTCCTTCAGTTATTTGTCTTTACACGTTTCATGGAAACGGCACAAAATGGAATGCCTATCTTACTTTTTTTTTGGCAACTACCAATTCGTGATTCAGCAATGAATGCCACAGGCATCTAATCATAAAAAGCAACGTACTTGATTTCCATACAAGCCTTTTGCTTCTGTCTTCTGGTTTTCATGTAGCTTTTCGCAATGTAAATCCTATTTTAAATTTAATTGTTTTATTACGGTGTTCCAACAAAGATGGTCTTCTATTTCCACGCCATTTTTTTTTTTTGCTATTATCTATTTCAAGATATATTCTTTCGGGTATTTCTAGAAATATAAATTATGTTTACTTTAATAACCCTTTCATTTTGTTTACATTTGCACGAAAGTTTAGATGAAAGCAATAGTTCCATAAAACTTTACGTTTCGTGTCTCTCGTGAAAGAGTTCCATGCTTTCAATTGAAAACTGTCTTTTTGGTGCCATGTCGCTTTTAAATGAGAGATCCATCTTCTTGGAGCCATTTTCCTTTTAACCCTTTGTTGCATATTGGTTACAGTTATAACGATTATGCAACAAACATTAGAGAAAGGTTAAATTGTAACCAATATGTAACAAAGTGTAAAGTTACAGCACATTTGTTGATGTGATGTTTCCTCTCAAATGCTAACTCTATTGTAAGAGCCATATTTCCGTTTCTTTTTACTTCAATAGCAGACACAAATTAAGAAATTTAGTTAGAGAATATGTAATGTAATTGATCCCGACTTGGTAGCACAACTCCAGTCATTTTCTCCCCGATATTACGAACTCGTTTGGGTCAGCAACATGTAAAAATACGATTTTAGTTGGAATAATTCTGAAGGGAGTGAATTAAACTATAACGCAAGATAGTTTTATACAGAAAGGGAATTTATTATAAAACACAAAATATTCAGCAAAAACACAGGAATTCGGTGACAGTACTATAATATACCGGACCCTCCCTAGAATGGGTTCAACTTCGTACTAGTTTCACACAATATTCACTGGAAAATAAAAAGTGAGTCTAACGAGGAAGATATTTGGAGGAATTTTAGGCGGAATGGAAAAGTGTCATTCAACTCGGTTAACGATTATATATATATATATATTTAACTATACACAGCTAGGGTTTGGTCAGAGTGATGAACCAAACAATCTTTACTTTTCAACGGCAGCACTTGATGTATTCACTGGATGCTGAGGAAGGTCTTCGTGTAGAGAATTTCGACTGGTAGCTTGATGGAAAGACCTCTCGACTTCTTGAACGAATAGCCAGAGAGAGGGCTCCCCCGGCCGGTAGCCCAACAACTCTGGCGTTTTCTACTATTCTTCCCTTTTATATAGAAACAGGGGCCTATATTCATTAGACCTCTCTTTCTCAGGTCCTTTCTTTCTTTTCACTGTAACCATAGTTACCAGGCTAATTTTATCTCTTTTTGGGAAGGGTAGAACCTGACCTAGTGACCTAATTCATACTACTCTCTTTTCTGGAATGGCAGAACCCTGACCGAATGACCTAATTCAAACTACTCTCCTTTCTGGAGTGGTAGTACCCTGACCGAATGACCAGTTACTACTACTGTTACTAAGGTGACAATTTAGTCATGACTCAAGGCTTTTGAGACGAAAAAACGCTTCTAACTTCCTCGTTACACCCGACGTAATGTGGCTTCTATCTGTCTCTTCTACAAATACTTTCACGGCTTCTGCTGTGAAGAGCTTAGCTCCCTGGTGACTCCTCTGCATGAATCTACTCGAGTTAATAGACTAGCAAGTAGGTCTCACCTGTTAACAGTGAAAGCAATCAAATGTAACCACAACTTATATTATATTAGCTTCTTGGATTGCACTTCCCGTCTGTGGAATTCCCTTCCGTATACGTGCTTCCCTGAAAATGACAATTTAAAAGCAGAGTCAATTGCCATCTCTTACCTTATTGACTCATTTCCTTTCTCTGACAACCCTTGTATCATGTTCTTCCTTTCCACTCTACTCATGCAGCCCTTTTCACACCTATATTCTCATCCTTTTCTTACTCATTCTGTCACTCCCCTGTAAGTTGTTCCTCTTTCTCATCACCCACCTCTTCTATTTTTTTTTAATCTAATGTTTTTTAATTTTAAACACCAAGCAAGGCATTCCACTGCCACTATAGCGCAGGGGGTTACATAGAGGGACTGGGTATAGGAAATGTCAGAAGGAGGGTGATAGACAACTTAGGATGTACATAGGGAGAGAGTTGGAGAGAGTGGGTGTGAGTTAGTGTGTTAGGAGGTGTCTATTGATCTTACATTTAAACTCCAGAGGGTTGTAGCCGTCGGGGAAGCAAGCATGCAGTAGGGAATTCCACAGGCGGGAAGTGCGAGGAAAGAAGCCTTTGGAGTAGAAATTGCGGTTACATTTCATCGGTTTCACTGTAAAAGGGTGGGACCTAGTTGCCAATCTACTATCTCGTGCAAATTCACATCTAGGGGGCACCAGTGATTTAAGTTCGTCAGAGCGGAAGCCATGAAAGTATTTATAGAAGTGGCACAGGGAAATCACGTCACGCCAGTGAGAGAGATACTGCAGGCGGTCAGCCAAGTCGGTATCAATCACATTACAGATTCTTCGCAGTATTTTGTCAAGAACCCCGAGGAGAATAGAAGGGGCACACGACCAGATGTGGCAGCAGTACTCAATACACGGGCGGATGGTGGATTTATATAATTGCAGGATAGATTCAGGCGGAAAGAATTTCCGGGCCCTGCACAGAGAGCCGACTTTCATAGCTGCGGATTTAGCAATGAATTCGACTTAGTCATTCCACTTGAGGTCCGCTAAGAATGTCAGGCCAAGAAGGCGTAGTGATTTACTCTCTGGGAGTCAAGCCTGTTCCATTCTAATGGGAGGGAGGTGTAGTTGCCTGTGGTGGTTAATTGACAGCAGCTTCGTTTTGGAAGAATTGAATTTTACGAGCCATTTTTTACCCCAATCCACCACGGATTGGAGGTCCTTCTCAAGCTCGGCAGCGAGGTTCCCCTTTTCACCAACACCAGTTTTTTGATCGAGGCGAGAGTAAACTGTGGTATTATCGGCGTACATGCCTACTTGTGATCTTATGGTATATGGGAGATCATTGATATAGATTAGAAAAGCATAGGACCAAAGATATAGCCTTGGGGTACACCCGCGTTTGTAGGGTAGTTCTGGGAGGCATATCCGTTTTGTGCGGTTAGAGAGGAATGACCGGATTAAGTCCAATAAAAGTCCAGTTATGCTATAGCTTCGCAGTTTCCGTAGGAGGCCGGCATGCCATACTCTGTCGAATGCTTTAGAGATATCCAAGGTGACGGTTCGGGCTTCACCATTCTTGTCGAGAGCCTGGTATATATACTCGGTGATGGTCGTTAGCATATCAGCAGTGGACCTGGTGAAGCGGAAGCCATACTGTTTGTCCGAGAGGAGCCCATGGGCTGTGGGATGCTGAACTACCTCGGCATTGATAATGGCTTCGAACACTTTGCCGAAGATCGGAAGAAGGCTGATGGGGCGGTAATTTGCGGTGTCCGATGGTTCACCAGTGTTCTTGAATATTGGAACCACAGAAGAAGACTTCCAACAGGCAGGAAAGCAGGAAGGAGTTAGGCAGAGGTTGTAGAGCTTAGAAAGGATAACGGAGAGTTCAGGGGTACAATTCTTCAAAACTATGATTGGGATTCCATCCCCACCACTCGCTTTGTGAGGGTCCAGTTTTGAGATTATGCTAGAAATCAGCGAGGGCGTGATGTGGACGTCATTCAATTGGGCCTCAGTTGTAGATGGGAAATCGGGGGTATGGATTCTAGACGAATCCAGAGTGGAATTGGTCGAGAATCTATGGGAAAAGCATTCAGCCTTGTCCGCTGAGGAGGTGAGGACCTCAAACTCGTTTATTAGTGGGGGTATTGAGGACTTACACTTGCTAAACACGCGTTTGCAGAGGCGCCAGTAGTCTTTGGTACCTAACTTGGAGGATGCTATGCGCTGCTTCATCCTGGCAGAAAACAGCATCTTAGCTTTGTTAAGTATCTTTTTACACTTATTACGAGCTGAGGCGAAAAGACGCCTGTTTTGGTCTGAAACGTGGCTACGCTAAAGCCGGAAGATGTGATTCCGGTGAGCAATGGCGGCCGAGCAAGCGGGCGTGAACCAGAGAGACGAATTTTCTGGCAGCCTTAACCCAGGAGGAGACCTCTGATGCACAGTCTTCGATGAGAAGACTAAAAACATTGTTCCAAGGGACGTCGCAGAGGAAGTCAAGGAACGAATCCCAGTCTCCTCTTTGATAGCAGTAGGATATTCTGTTGGTTTGGGTTTCTTGGGTAGGGGTGGAGTGGAACGAGATGTTGACAGAAACTACGGCGTGGTCAGAGTTTCTGAGAGGGCAGAGCTGTCTGGTGGAGCAAGAATTTGGGGTGGAAGTGAAGCAGAGGTCTACTAGCGAGTCCCTTCCGGTAGAGCTATTGGAGAAACGCGTTGGGAAGTCAACCATTTGCGTAAGGGATTGGGAGATCAAAAGATTAAAAGTGTGGACACCAGCAGAGTTTTCGAGCCACCTGGTGTGGTGGGCGTTAAAGTCGCCAAACACAAAAATATGGGCAGATTGGTGCGAAGAAATGGCCTTGTCGATATTGTCAGAGATGCTGTCACGTACCGAACAGTCAGAGGAGGAGGAGAAGCGGTAGAGGAGGAAGAGATAGCTAACAGATCTTAGAAGTGAGAGACGGAATCACATGAAAGACTGGTCCAGGGATTCGAGTGATGTTACTCTAGCTAGGGGGAGGTGTTCACTGACATATACACCAAGCCCATGCATATGGACGTTGGAGTCCTTCCTGAAGAGGGGAAGGTTACCAGGAACATAGAACTCAGAGGAGGGGATATACGGTTCTTCTGTAACTGCGCACAGTGGCAGTTCTGCCTTGCTTGGGTGAAATGGAATGATGAAAATAAAAATATCGTAGAAGTATAGATTGAAGTATACTTTAGAAGGAATCGGAATCTCAGTAGTAATCAGGAAAGAAGGGATAAACCTTTATTCAATTAAAAAAAAAACAAAAAAAAACCGTTTATGCACTAAGAGAAAAAACTGTAGTCGCCGCAACGCTGAAACACTTCAATTATTTTTTTCCAAACATATCTGAATATATATCTCTTTTAGTTTCTCTTCTGTTTTCTTTTCCACTTTTGTTCAGAATCATACACTTTAATAAAGGAAGATCTGCCATGAAATGGGAAATGCAAAAGCCGGACACAATTTAGCAATCAGTGCACTTTCAATATAGTTTAGCCTTGATAAATTATTTTCAGTTTCCATTAAAATTACTACATGCATCTCCAGACGTATCTAAAAATATTAATAAATAAAAATAAAAAGAAACAAATTCAATTTCAAAACCTTAGAACCCTAACCCTCAGGTCGGTGCATAATTTTAACAAACTTTTTCCTCTGTATATCTCCCCCTCCCTAACCTACCCATATATAATTCCATCCCCAAAGCACTACGTTATACCGACAAAGTCTATCTAAAGGATGAAACTCGCTGCTTAGCATTTTTGCTACTTCATTCGCTTTGCCTAACATTGTTCTGCTATACAGTACTGTGCAAAAGTATTAGGACAAGAACTATTTTATATTTTATGAGGCATATTGACAGAAAATGAACAATTTAATTAAAGTAATTTTCTTTGATTTACTCAACAAATACTTTAACAAGAAAATTAGTTGTTACAAAATAAATTTAATATTTAGTATAATAGCCTTTTGCTTTGATCAAAGCCTTCATTCTGTCAGGCGTTGATATCACAAGCTTCTTCAATGTATCTAATGGTATCTCCTGCCAAGCAGCTTGTATTTGTTCCCAAAATGTGTCTTGCAAAGTAACATTAGATTTATCAATTTGAGAAGGAGGGGAATAAGAAAAAAGTTAGTTATGTTCAAGGATAATAGAATAATGAGTAGTTTCAAAATAAACTGTTTAATATAAAATAGGAAACATTAAATATAACTTTTTTAATACATTTCTTTTACACCTAGTTTTAAATAATCAATATTTATTAGCAATTTACTTGGCTTCTCACCCTGTATTTAAATTTCAGTGAGGGTTTTAGGAAAATCACCCCTGTCCTAATACTTTTGCACAGTACCGGTAGTGTGCAAAAGTCTTAGGACAGGGGTGATTTTAAACTTTATTTTGATACCTTATAAAAGATGAAATAGTTCTTGTCCTAATACTTCTTGCAAAAGAATGTATATACAATTGAAAAGTGGCAAAAATGATTGTACTTCATTCTGAATCCACACCCTTTATCCAGCATCGTTTTCATTGCCGAAATCAATTCTGTAATAGAATTTGGGTTAGACAGCAGCTGCCTCGTCGCATTCTCTTGGATTCCCTCGATGTCTTGAAATCTTGTTTCTTTTAAGTTTTGGAAAGGAACAAGTCTCAATTAGGGATAACTGGAAAACTGAGTAGTTTTCGGACATAAGGAATGTTATTCTTCACCAAAAACTGCTACCAACGTAATGGTTACTGATGGAACTTCTCTGATGGAAAGAGACGGCTATTTTTGCAGACTTTCCTTCAAAGCACTGCTATAATTTATTGCAAGAATATTACTAAATATGCTTGCATTTAGGTCAGTCTTTGCCAAGTGTTTAATTCTGCGTACTTTACTTTCATTACCATAGCAACAGAACCGGTACTGTCCGATCAGACCTCAAAGATATTGACTGTATGACAAATAAGCTTATGTTATAAGTACTAATCTGTGTTCTACTCAATGTGATATGAAATTCGTTAGAGGAGAAAGAAAGAGACATATCTTATCACTAAGACTTCTGAGAGTCATGGGAATAACTCTTTCTGGTTCTTTTACACACTTTTCGGGTTACGTCATCTAGTGGTTGTTAGCAGAAGTACCCTTCTGATCCATCTGTTTATTTATCTAAAAGTTATTGCAAATTTTGTCGTAAAGAACTATTCAATAATTATACTTAAAACTAGGTACATTAAACTTTATAACAGTTTTTACAGATTATTTCTTTCACAAATAAGAATGAAGTTATTATTTTTTAACGTGCACACGGACTTTATGAAAACCCTGTATTTTAATGTCATTAAATAGAATTTACAGGCAATATCACACCTGACCAATAATGATGAGGGTAAGTTATTTTGATTTATATAGATAATTCGATATATATTTTCGGCTTTTTTTCTACTAATTTGTCGTAATGTGATATAGCATATTATAGCAATGCTTATTATGAACTCTGTCGGCTTTCTAAGAGTGAATTTTTACACGGTAATTATAAATTATATATATATGAGCACAAAGAATAGAAACGCTGATTGTATACGACGACATTTTAATTCTATAAAAAGTAAAGAACACATGATATAAATATTTATTGACGTTTGCTTTTAACAATTTTTAATCTAATGTAAAAGTTACCGCTAATGTTATAAAAAGCATTTATTAGCGTAAAAAACAGTTGTGATTTACCGTGACTTATCCAAGTGTTTACTAAACAATTGGCGCGGCGGGAACAGATAAAGTTAAAATAACATGAGATGAGAGTTTAAAAAATGCTGCTGGATTTAGAGGCTTACGTTTGGAAAAAAAAGTTCAATAATTTTTACTAGAAAAAAGAGAACAAGCAAAATATACAAAAGGTGCGTTGCATGAAAAACTGAAAAATACTAAAAGGAATCTGAATCTCGTACGAATTTTTACGAATACGTCAATAAGTATCAGCTGAAGCGATGACTCCGAAGAAGATATTTAAAATTGGATAGTAGGTCAATTCTACAAACTTACATGCGTCGCCCTATATATATATATATAATGTAGTACACTTGGTATGTAATACGGGTAAATTCCAAAGGAGACGAACTCGAGAGAACTCAATGTTAAATTCATTTATTTAACAGAGTAATATTTTACATAACGGATTTTTAATTATTAGTTTGGATTATGCACATTTCGACGCTCTTGTGTTCCTAGCGCGGCTCTTCAGATCACAAGAGCGGCGAAATATGCATAATTCAAACTAATAATTAAAAATCCGTTATGTAAAATATTATATATATATATATATATATATATATATATATATATATAATAACAATAATGTTCAAATAAATTATTTCACATTGTCGGTTGTTTATAACCAAGTTTCGTTAATCTTCGTTAATTTCCGTAACATGTTTACATTTGTTGATATTACGATACATTTTAGAGCAGATATGATTGTTGCCATGGGTCGAAAATTCTGTTATATAGGTTTGATTAAAACCTCGTTTAGACTGGAGGTCATTCGTGGTCGAGAGGTCTAAGACAATGCCAGATCAAATGGTAGCTTCCCCTATGTGTTCGCAGGTTTGATTCCTGCCTAATGACACACATTTTCGTAATAAGTATTTATCATAAATAATCAGGCCAGTAGATATAAACATATACTACTGTTTAATTAAAAACAGAATATCTACTTAAATATGAGTATCGATCAAAAATAATGTTCAAACAAATCATTTCATATATATATATATATATATATATATATATATATAGCATCATTTAATAAATCCCTGGCCTAATAAAACAACAACTTTTAGGAAAAATTTGACTTTATTCATCAATATAGTCTCCTACTATGGGGATACACTGATACCAACGCTTCTCTCATAATTCGGTGCCTTTTTTTTAAAGAACGATTTGACTTTGGCGTCAAAATACGCCTCAGTTTCCAATATCACTTCTTCATTGGAGCCAAACCACGTTCCCTGGAGCATTCTTTTGAGGTCTACAAACAGGCAGTAATCACTGGGTACCAGATCTGGTGAATAGGGTGAATGCGGAATCAATTCAAAGTAAAATCCATGTAGTTTTGCCATCGTTGCGATCGACTTGTGACACGGTGCGTTGTTTTGGTGAAAAATCACGTTTACTTCTATATTTGTGGACGTTTTTTGGTGATTCTTCCTTTAAACTCACCAGTAATGGTATATACTATTTGCTATTGATGATTCTTTCTTTTTCAAGGTAATCGATGAAAAAAAATACATTGCACATCCCAAATTACGGAGACCAAATCATTGCCTGCTGATGTTCGCGTCTTTGGTTCGTTTCGACGGCTTTCACCCCCTGCTGTCCACTCAGCTGACTGCAAATTTAACTCCGAAGTGAAGTAGTGGATCGATGTTTCATTTATTGTCATGTATTTACGCAAAATCTCATTCTTGTGGCGTTGAAACAGTTGCAAACCACGATCTAAATCGTCGACACGTTATAGTTTTTTTTTTTTTTTTTTTTAATCATCTCACCCCAAGCAAGGCATTCCACTGCCACTATTGCGCATGGGGCTACATGGGGGAAGGTAAAGAGAAGGAGTGGATAGACATAGGGAATGTCAGGAGAAAGGTGATAGCTGAGTAAGGATAGCGAGGATGAGTGTCGGGCAGATGGGAAGAGTGTTTGATAGAATGGGAGCAGGTTAGTGTGTTAGGAGGTGTCTATTGACCTTACATTTAAACTCCTGGAGATTGTAGCCGTCGGGGAAGCAATCGTTTGGAAGAGAATTCCACAGTCGAGAAGTGCGAGGAAAGAAACTGTTGGAGTAGAAGTTACGGCTGCATTTTATCGGTTTCACTGTAAAAGGGTGGGATCTAGTTGCTAATCTAGTATCTCGTGCAAATTCGTATTTAGGGGGCACCAGTGATCTAAGTTCATCAGAGCAGAAGCCGTGAAAGTATTTATAGAAGAGACACAGCGAAGCCACGTCTCGCCGGTGGGAGAGAGACTGCAGGCGGTCTGCCAAGTGGGTATCTATCACATTACAGACCCTCCTCTGAACCTTATCGAGAAGCCCGAGGAGAACAGCAGGGGCACCCGACCAGATATGGCAGCAGTATTCAATGCACGGGCGGATGGTAGATTTGTAAATGTGCAGGATAGATTTAGACGGAAAAAACTTCCAGGCCCTACACAGAGAACCGACTTTCATAGCAGCGGATTTAGCAATGGATTCGATATAGTCATTCCATTTGAGGTCCGCTGAAAGTGTGAGACCAAGGAGGCGTACTGTTTTACTCTCTGGGAGGCAAGCCTGGTCCATGCTAATGGGAGGTAGGTGAGATTGTCGATGATGGTTAATTGACAGTAGCTTCGTTTTAGAAGCATTAAAATTTACTAGCCATTTCTTACCCCAGTCCAATATGGATTGGAGGTCTTTTTCAATCTCGGCTGCGAGTTTAGCTTTGACGCCTACACCAGATTTTTGTTGGAGGCGAGAGTAAACTGTGGTGTCATCGGCGTACAAACCTATTTGGGTTCTTATGGAATCAGGGAGATCATTAATATATATCAGGAAGAGTGTAGGACCTAAGATGGAGCCTTGGGGGACACCTGCGTTTGTATGGTAGTTCTGAGAGGCATGTCCGTTTAATACCACTTTCATTGTGCGGTTAGAGAGGAATGACTGGATTAGTTCAAACAAATGTCCAGTTATACCATAGCTCCGCAGTTTACATAGAAGGCCAGCATGCCAAACTCTGTCGAACGCCTTAGATATATCCAATGCAACGGTTCGAGCTTCGCCATTCCTGTCGAGTGCCTGGTATATGTACTCGGTGATGGTCGTTAGCATATCAGCAGTAGACCTGGTGAAGCGGAAACCATATTGCTTGTCCGAGAGGAGCCTGTGTGCTGTGAGATGCTGAACCACCTCGGCGTTGATAATGGCTTCGAACACTTTGCCAAAGATCGGAAGAAGGCTGATAGGGCGGTAATTTGCAGGGTCAGAGGGTTCTCCAGTGTTTTTAAATATAGGAACTATAGTGGAAGATTTCCAACAGGCAGGAAAGCAGGAAGCAGATAGGCAGAGGTTGTAGAGCTTAGAAAGGATAGAGGAGAGTTCAGGGGCACATTTCTTTAAGACTATGGTTGGGATTCCGTCACCACCGCTCGCTTTGTGAGGGTCAAGTTTTAAGATTATCTTAGAGACAAGCGAAGGTGTAATGTGGACATCATTCAGTTGTGCCTCGGTTCTAGGTGAGAAGTCGGGTGTAAAAACTCCAGACGAGTCCAGACTCGAATTGTTCGAGAATCTGCGGGCAAAACATTCAGCCTTATCTGCTGGGGAGGTGAGGACCTCAAATTTGTTGATTAGCGGGGGTATTGTGGACTTGCTCTTGTTAAGTACTCTTTTACAGAGTCGCCAGTAGTCTTTAGAGCCGAATTTAGAGCATGCTATGCGTTGCTTCATTCTGGCAGCAAACAACATCTTAGCTTCGTTAAGTATCCTTTTACACTTATTACGAGCTGAAGTGAAAAGGCGCCTGTTTTGTTCCGACGCATAGTTACGATAAAGTCGGAAGAAATGATTCCGGTGGGCAATGGCAGCCGAACAAGCGGGTGAGAACCATGGAGACGAATGAGATTTAAGCTGGAATTTCCTAGCAGGGATGAAGGCATCGATGCCAGCCTTAACCCAGGAGGAGACCTCGGATGCACATTCTTCGATGGGAAGACTAAAGACGTTGTTCCAAGGGATGTCACAGAGGAAGTCTCGGAACGAATCCCAGTCTGCTCTTTGATAGCAGTATGATATTCTACTTGTCTGTGTTTCACGGGTCGGGCGGGAGTGGAGTTAAATATTGACGGACACTACAGTGTGGTCAGAGTTTCCAAGAGGGCAGAGTTGTCTGGTAGTGCAAGAGTCTGGGATGGAAGTGAAGCAGAGGTCTAGAAGTGAGTTCCTTCCGTTAGGGTTGTCGGAGAAACGCGTGGGGAAGTCCACTACTTGCGTAAGGGATTGGGTGATTGAAAAGTTCATGGTGTGGACACCAGCAGGGTCAGTGACAGCGTTCTTCAGCCACTTCGTGTGGTGGGCGTTAAAGTCACCAAACACGAATACATGGGCAGAGGGATGGGTAGAAATAGCTTTGTCAATATTGTCAGAAATGATGTCAAGTAACGAACAGTCAGGGGAGGAAGGAGAGCGGTACAGAAAGAAGAGATAGCTAATCGAGCTGAGAAGTGAGAGGCGGAAGCACATGAAAGAATGATCTGGGGATTCAAAAGATGACACCCTAGCTAAGGGAAGGTGTTCGCTGACATAGACACCAAGCCCATGCATATGAACATTGGAGTCCTTCCTGAAGAGGGGAAGGTAGCCAGGAACGCAGAACTCAGATGAGGGGATAAAAGGGTTAAGATTAGTTTCACATAGGGCTAATATATCAGGTGAGTTATTATGGAGGAAAGAATCTACGCTGGGGAAGTTGGTGCGGATGCCGCGTATGTTAGTGAAAGAGATGCAGACAGGTTTGGGCGTTTTCAAATGAGCTGGTTTAGTTTTGTTATTATGTTTGATTTTTCCATAGTAATTCATTTAAGGAGTGGTCTTAGAATAGAATCAGTCGGTCAATCATTTGCAACTTGTGAAGGATGGAGACTGGCGCGGCCTACAACATAATGTGGCCTCGGGGTTGCCCACCGAACGTTCATGCAGGGACGCCCGTCCATGCGCGATATGGCACTACAAGAACCCCGGTATTATTCAACTGTTGATCAGAGCAGCCTCTCAAGACGCTACGCAAGAGTTCGGGCTCCTAACTACCAGTCGGAAGCAGCAACCAGGAAACTGCCAACCCGGTACCCTCAGAATGTAAAGACGTTGCCACCATACTCCGTAACTGCAAAGAGCTTCCAGCTGAACTAACACCAAGACCAGAGAAAGGGGATGAACCGGGAACCCCTTCCTAAACAAGAAACAAGGTGATCACCTCTAAACTCATTCAAAAGAAGGGGGTGGAGTGTGAGACCGGGCGATAGTAGAAACTATCTACTCCAATTAAAAAAAAAAAAAAAAAAAAAAAAAGAAACAAGGAAAATGGAAAAAGTGACTGAGGCTTACAAAGTTTTAACTTAGTAAAAGTCGAAAATACCCTTGAATAGCAAAATTATTTACACAAATTAAGTGACAAAAAAAAAAATCAAAGACGACCAAAAGACGAAAAAATAAATAAATAAATAAAATAATTTCCAAGAAATTTCACAAAAACAGACTGAAAAATGGACTGAATCCCGGTTGACTTACCACAAGCAGCTAACACTGTAAAGTTGATTTAATTCAATTTCTGAAGACAAAAATAGAAATTAAACCGTTTTTTACAGAATATAATTTTTTCATCGACTGTGAGCAAACCCGTCATCCACTTTGAACACAGCTTTCTCAATGACAAATATTCATGCAAAATGGTGAATGCACTGCCTTCTGATATATTCAACTTCTCTGCTATCTCACGCAACTTTAATTTACGATCGGCCAAAAAGAGATTTATGGAACTTTTTAGTATTTTTCCGAGACAACTGCCAATTTTGGGCGACCTGAGCGTTCAGCGGCATGTGTATCTGTACGACTGCGTTTATAGTCTGCATAACACCTCTTAATCATTGTTTATGAATTAGCGGAGTCCGAATAACACTTTTCAAGCCATTGCTTTGCTTGAACAGTATTTGTTCTTATCAGAAAGACATGCTCTATCAACACACGAAATGCAGATTTTTTCATTGTTTTGAAAATTTACAACAGCAGCTTTACTTAAATAACTGTAACTTATAAACAAATAATCCGATTAGACCCAAATTTTGTCAGGTGCCATTTGAAGATTAGTACTTCTTTAAAATTATATGTATCTTTTATTAGTGACACAATCTATATGTCAGCCTCGGCACTTATTGAGTGATGTGTTATATATATCGATGAATAGGACAAAAATCTGATGTTGTCTTTAAACAGGTGATCTGATACCTTCAGATAGATATTCGGTAGCGCAGAAAACCGATTTTAAACATCCAGTCTTACGATCAAGTTCAAAACACGGAAATTAAATTCAGGTAGAAAATTCGGAGTGGAATCCCGAAGATGGTTGACCATCAACGTTGACAACTTTTCACCAAATCCTGAAAACTGTCATAAACGTAATGCCATGTATTGCTTTTGATATTGTGGGTACGGCTGAGATGGCTGATATAGCATGGACGGTTCACCGTCTGTTATACCATCGCCAGTCTGGAAAGAAAAACACTAACTTCAAACCACCTGCTGCCTTGTAGTTTATGCCACTTACACATATAAAGGGAGGGACGAAGTAACCTCAACATCCACAGAAACGGCAAGCCTTTACATTATTTTGCATTGAATGTCACCAGAAGCCAACGTCACAACAGAAACAGGGAACTCAGCGGCTCAAAATACGCTAACTGAATAGATGAATGAATGAATGAATGAATGAATACCATACGCCCTGCACGCTCACAAATATTGAAGAACTTTCTTACATATCGCACTTTTTATATATATATATATCTTATATGCCATATATGATATGCGTTGTGGTGCAGTGGAAGTCGGCGTACTGAATTCGAATTCCAGTTGAATTCCTTGCATTCACTTACGCACAAATACCCTTGGGAAAGGTATTAATCCGTCTCATCCCTCCAGTTATGGGTTAAATAATAAAACAGATTGGGTTCTATAGCCTTGGTCGGCAACTAGTCTACCGCAGAAAGCAATGCCAACCTACTGCCGGATAATCTTCTGCCCAGTCAGTCATGTTTCTTTCGAGACATGATCGCCCAAATCGTGTATCACGTATGGCACTTAACTGACTGATATGCCATACATAGATATATTTTATGTGAACGATGATTGTAATGATTTTAATGTTGTCACGTGAATGTAAACTTGGCGTTCTCAAATGATAAAAACAGTATCAGAGTAGTTAATAATATGAACTGATTTCTGGAATAGTCTGGCAATACAAAAGTACAATATACAATATTAACTGTCTGACTCTGACTCTCACTCTTTGTTTATATTTCTCATTATCATCATCGTCATCTCTCTCTCTCTCTCTCTCGATTTATATATATATATATATATATATATATATATAATATTACAAAAAAGTGAAAGAACACGTAGATTAAAAACCCATTGTTCAAGCATTTATTTTTTTAAAGAGTGCTCGATACAGAGTAGAGCTTAATATCATATTTTGTTATTACAATGGTATATGAAAAAGTAATATCACTGCACAATTTTTTCATGTTTCAGAACAAAACGGTTCCTCTTCAGGTGATATGTTATAATAAATGGTGAAAAATGATTTATTTTGAAAACATAAGATGAATTCATGGTTATTTAGAAAATTAGGGAGTGGTAGTTGAACGAAATAATAATAATAATAATAATAATAATAACAATAATAATAATAATAATAATAATAATGATAGTGATAATCATAGTTTGCAAGTAAGGTGATAATTTAACGATGGCTAGTCTTTTAACGGAAGAGAAGCGCAAATGAATTTTGAAACAATAATGGAAGATATTATTATTGATAGGATGGTATATACTATGGTTAGTGCTGAAGTTTCTTTCTTATAAGTTTATAAGTAATTTTCGTATCTCACTGTATATATATATATATATATATATATATATATATATATATATATGATAAAGAAATAGGGTTGTTCCAACGAGAAAAATTGGTATAGAATAAAAAGGGTGAGAAGCCGTGAACGTTTTCTTCAAAGTGTATATTTATTGTTTTTGTTATTATACATGTTATGATACATTAAATGTCCATAATGGTATTTGTAACGCTACACGTGTTTTGAGTCTAAAATAGACTCTTCAGGCGAATAAATTTGTGGATTTACGTATCGAGTTCATTTTGTTTCTGATCGCCAAGTCTTTTTTTTATAAATCAGTGAGTAGAAAAAATAAGAAAATAAATAAAATAAAATAAAATAAATCAAATGTTGGCACGTTGAATCGTCTGTGTTTTTCACATCAGCATGTGTATAAATGGATAAACAGATAAATAAATAAACAGATGAATGTATCAAGTGTTAAAATTATCTTCTAGTCACCTTTGCTTATCTATCATCGGTCAATTGGTTGTTCTTTATTGCGTTGACGGTGTTTTGAATTTAGTGTGTGTGTGTGTGTGTGTGTGTGTGTGTGTGTGTGTGTGTGTGTGTGAGCGTTTTTTATATTTCGCCTTTATGTTTTAGAATTGTTTTAGAATTATTCCAATTTGAAGTGGTTTTGGTCTGGGTTACATTTTTAGTATGTTAAAATTATATTATAGTCGCCTTTGCTTATCTATCATCGGTCAGTTGTCTGTATTTATTGCTTTGACGGTGTTTTGAATTTGGTGTGTGTGTGTGTGTGTATGTGTGTGTGTGAGAGAGAGAGAGTGTTTTTTATTTCGTCATTATGTTTTAGAATTGTTTTTTTGGGTCATCTTGTTCTTTTTTATTGTTTGGGATTATCTTTTGAATTTGGTGTGTGTGTATGTATGTGTGTGTGTGTATGTGTGTGTGTATGTATGTGTGTATCTGTATGTTTTTTGGTGTGTGCGCGTTTTTAATGTTGTTTTGTTGAGCGAAAGCTTGTTTTTTTTATGAATCTTTCTTCCTGCATTATTAATATTTCATAATCTGTGTTTTGATATATGGGTATAACTTTGAATTTGCCATCACAACATTCATGTAAATGTTGAGAAACATATAATTTCCTGTTATGTGATGATTTTATATTGCTTCTATGAAGAGAAATTTTATTGTTCAAGCATTTTGTGACCCCTGTGTTGTGTGTTGCTGTTCGAATTTTGATGAGGTTAGAATGTCTTTAAAATTTTTGGGCTGGCTTTGCTGTTAATTATTTTGATTGTCTTTAAGATTTCTTTTATTTTTTCATTATTGTTGATTCATTCCATGTGGAATTTGATCTTTGTGAATAATTCTGGATTGTTTTTGTTGTGAGTGGAAACGTATGCTAGACTATTTTTTTCTTTTTCGTGTTTTTCTTGTTGTTTTTTTTTTTATTCCGGAGGGATTCGAATGGTATTTTTCTGCTAGTTGGAAACTGTTGTCTGTTAGTGAGGTGGGGTATCCCCTTGTTTGTAATGTTTTTCGTAATTCTTTTAGGCGTATTTTACGAAGGGTTTTGTCAGTTAATATTGTGCAAATTCGTCGTGCTAGGGAATAGGGAATAGATTAACTATATTCTAGCGTGAACTTGATTTTGGGGTGGAGGTGATGTAGCATATTGTGAGGTTGGTTTAGGTCCCTCCATGTTGATTTCCAAAAGATAAAACAGTCATCCAGGAATCTTTCCCATGATTTCGTGAATTTTGTTTTTATGTTTTTCCCATATTTATGCTCTATTTTGTTGTATAGGTTTTCTTCTAGATATGCTAGGGTGAGTGTTGCATATGTCGGTGCCATTTTTGTTGCCATCGCGGTACCTGTTGTTTGTATGTAATTTTTGTTGTTAAACTGGAAGACATTGTTGTGTAAAATTAGATCTATACTTTGTAATATATATACATATACTTATGTAGGTGTGCATGTGAGTTTATGTACTAGTAGGTAGATTCATATATTGTTTATCATGCTAATGTATTTGTATGTGTATGTATATATGTGTATGCATGTGTTTGTATTTATACACACACGGACATATATATATATCTATATATATATATTTATTATATATATGTTCATATTTCTATGTGTATTTGTGTGTATATCTGTTCCTATGCCCATCTATCTATCTATCTATCTATCTATCTAAGTATATATATATATATATATATATATATATATATATACAAGTGAATAAAGAACGAAGAAAATTTTAACAAAGTTCAAAAGATTAATTTAATTTTAATTTACTACAAAGTATACATTTTGTTTCAACATCAATATGTACACTTTTGGAGTAAATTATAATTTGTACATGTTCTAAACCATAACTTATATATATATATATATATATATATATATATATATATATGTATGTATGTGTGTGTGTGTGTGTGTGTGTGTGTGTATTTTTTTGTCTGTGCACGTATATACATGAGCATTTGCCTCTGTGTGAACTTTCTTGTGCTCATCTGCATATATTTATGCCAAAAGCTGTATTTAATTAGATCTATGTGTGTGTTTTTGTTCTCTGTATGATTCTTGGTGAAGTTTTGGTCACGTTCATATTCTGTTTTTGCTTGTGTATTGGCGTGCGTATATAATTAAATATGTTTATTCGCTCATGCACTGAAATATGGCTGTCTATGTTTTGACCTCGTTTATGCTAGACACAAGCCACCTTACGAATTCGTTCTTACTTGAATCTAATATTGTAGCCATTGCAGATCTTTTCCAAACCCAGCTTTAAAATTTAAAGGATAGATTGACATGACGATAAAAACAAATGTTAAATAAATTCTGTATGTTATTTATATGTGGGGATATGTATCTGTACATGTGTATGTATACCAATACATGTATACATATGTATATATTTGTCTATATGTGGATATCTATATATTTGTATATGTGTGCGTCTATCTCTTTTCCTCGTATCATATTTGTATTATTTTACAATAATCTAAATTTAATGCTTTCTTAAATTTGGAATCTAAAAATTTTAGTTGCTTAATTCATAAAATGTACTTAAAATAAATTTTAATTTTTATTGTATAGAGAAGCTAATAGTCGACTAATTATGATAATCTCCTTTGTAATCAAATATTAACATTAATGCCCCACTAAATTGTTTTTAGAGTCTGTTCTTTTGTCCTTAAAATTATAAATGCCTTCTATTCTGATTAGACACCATTGACTAAGTAACAATGCCTACCTGATTAAAGAGGTTTAGCTAGTTTTTAACCTTTTAAAACTCTTCAACTTGAAATAAACCTCATCACTTGATAATACACAGTTAGTGTTGAAACAAAAATGGCTGCTTTTGTAGTGAGATTATAACATATTTATATTATAAATTCTAAACACACACACACACACATACACACACACACACACACACATATATATATATATATATATATATATATATATATACGGATGTGCGTCGCAGTGCAGTGGATATCGGCTCAGGACGAGAAATCGCGTAGCCGAGTTCGAATTTCAGTTGAATGCCCTGCATTACCTCATCCGCTAATACCTTTTGGAAAGGAATTAATCGGTCTCTTCCCTCCAGTTATGGGTTAAATAACAGGACAGATTGGGTATTGTACCCTTGGCTGGCAAGTAGTCTACCGCAGCAAGTATTGGTAACCTGTTGTGGGATAATTTAAAATAAAAAAGCCTAAGATCTGCTTTATCTGTGGCATTTATATGCACCGACTGAGTGTATCAGTAGTTCGGAAAAGGGTGGATGGTTCTGCACCAGCCTTTACTACTTTAATCAAATCACTTATGTGGCGGTTTACCTTGGTTTCATAACCGAAGTAATTAGACTGTCAGATCCTCATACGTCGAATTTCGACGGGAGAGTCTATTACGTGAATAAGGTATAATATATATATACTTTAGTTATATTTTAATATTTGTAATTCTCACGACCCCCCACACAAATACAAATAAATGCTGCTTTGTGTAAATTGCGACCTATTCATATTTTCGTGTGTGCGTTGGTTGTTTTTGATTTTTGTCTGTTATATACAAAAAAGAAAATGGAGAAAATATCGGATGCAGTTCGTATAATAAGAATATTTTTTAGCACGTCTTGCTATATCGAATTGTAAGGAGGACAATTTACTCAGACAGCTTTTTCCCAGAACTGCTATATAGTGGAATATATTCCCAAATAGACGCTTCCTACAGCACGCTAGTCATAACTTCTTTAAGTCAAGGATAAAATCTTCTATCAACTCCTCTTACAATCATACCAGACATTTCCTTAAACTAAATAACCTCAAAAGGGTTGATAAGCCTTAAAAACAAATCAGTCAATCAATCCTATATTTTGTTCAATATCACTTGAGTGGCTCTCGAGGCTTTTACTTTATTAACTTTAGATAAATTTGCAGTTTGCAGTATAATGATATTCATACAGAAACTCTCAATAATTTTTTTTTTTATTTTTTAATCCTTTCAGTGGGTTACAGTAAAAGAAATGACTGGGTACAAATTGTCGATTAAAGAATAAAAGATGAGCGGGATTCAAGGAAAAAGAAGATGAAAATTGACGTTGCATTTAAATTTTTGAAGATTGTAGCAATCAGGGAAACAAGTAAATGGAAGGGAATTCCATAGGCGTGAACTGCGAGAAAAGAAACTATTGGAGTAGATGTGGCGTTTACATTTAACTATTTCAGCGGTAAAAAGGTGGGGGCCTATTTACCAATTTATTCAGGGCGTCAGATAAGTGGAATATTTGATTCACGCATGGGTGATCATGTCGCTGACTAAGTAGAAAATTTTCCCCAAATAGGTTGCCATTTCTTTCCGTGGCAGACTGGTTGCCATCCAAGGTTATAAAACCCAATCTTTCCTGCTGTTCAACATGATGTGGAGGAATATCCTGTCCTGCCCAAGAATGGGTATGGCCCGGGTTATAAAAGACCTAGACGAGAACGAACTCCAGAGAGCACTCGAGAGAGATCGAGTGTGTTCGTGAGTATTCGTTATTACACGGGAATGATCGAGATTATTCGTCATTATAACAGAGTCGAAAGCCATCGGCCTTAGACGAGAGTTAGACGTCACTAGACAGAAGCCTACTTCTGAAGACGGTCGCATACGTCCTATACAGAGACATTGCCTTCTTACTTGTTAGTCGTGTTAAGTGTTCGTTGGTGTACTTGTATTTGGTTTATTGTACTGAGGCATGTGCGTTGTGGTGCAGAAATGTCGTCTCGGAACGAGAAATCGGGGTGCCGAGTTCGAATTCCAGTTGGATTCATTGCATTCACTTACGCGCAAATACCTTTAGGAAAGGTAATAATCCGGCTCGTCCTTCCAGTTATGAGTTAAATAACAGGACATATTGGGTTCTATAGCCTTGGCTGGCAACCAGTCTATCGCAGAAAGCAATGGCAAAGTGAGAAAGTGACTGAAGTCGAGATGCCAAGTCAAGACCAATTATATTGCAGATCTTTTTTAGATTTTGTTGGGAACATCAAGATGAATAAGTGGCGCACTCGACCAGATAAGGCAACTATATTTTAAAACGATATTTTGAAGTCCGCTCTACCTATTTTTTTAATTCGTTGCAATAAGTGGTTAAAATATAAAAAAGCTGAACGCATGGCAAGCAATATGTCATTTAAAAAGCGT
This sequence comes from Ascarosepion bandense, assembly GCA_037127315.1. NCBI lineage: Eukaryota > Metazoa > Mollusca > Cephalopoda > Sepiida > Sepiidae > Ascarosepion > Ascarosepion bandense. The sequence goes on along the minus strand of JBBBDQ010001944.1, from coordinate 100,732 downwards.
TATGAACAATTGTGAAAATCATTTCCACATTATCTTAAAGAAACAAGCATCAATCAATTACAATCTTTTATTTCCAGCTTCTTGCTCTCCATACATTTTTTAAAGATTCCCAATATCGATAAAAATGGATATATTACGAGAAACCATCAAGACAGCATTCCATACCACAGACAAAATTATCGGAGTTGCAATGAAAACGATTCCTCGTTTTGTAGACGATCGACAACGACTGCGATGTCGTGGTTTCTCACCATGTAAAAATGTAAAGACCTAGAGACAGACAGAACTTGTCTGGTTTTTCAATGCTTGCTGTTGCAAGAAAGCAACTTCATTTTTTGTAATCAATAGACGAAGATGAAGAACAAGAAATTGCACCATCACTTTCCCTCCTTAATTATGTTGTGGAGTAGTTTTCGCCCTGAATGTTATAATCGTGCTATGTCGGTTGCTAATCGTCTTAATGTACCCAAAATGTTAGGAACTTGGTAATCTTCTACTGAAAGCTGACCCCTTATTATTCAGCTAACTGCCGACTAATATTAACTGCCTAGTAGTTCTACTGAACTACAATAAAAGTCTAAAGAATTCCTATGAACTTCCCACGAACTTCTTGTTCACTTTTATTAATATAGAAGGGAGAGTCCATTATTTGAGGAATAGGTGTGTTTCCCCATAACAATTTCAAAAAGGGACAAAAAGAGTTAGTGGGTGTTAAACAAATATAACTGAGCATAGCTACAGGGAGCAATTGCCTCGTTTGAAGAGCACATTCGTGGGTAGAACGTGAAATTGCAATGTTTCAGGATGAGGATACGAACTTCATTTGCTGAATGCAGTAGAGCAAATAATCTTGAAATGCACTGTTACTTCAAATGCGAAACATTATCTTAAAAAATCCGACTTTAATTTACCTGGCTACATGTGAAGTTTCTCACTGGTTCATGAATTTTATAAGCTTATCACTAACAGTTTAAGTGTTTAAGAAATCTCTTCCAAAGCAACAGAAGCAGAGTTTTAAAATGTAGTTTATTGATTTTTTTATGATAACTGGAAGTGGACCGAATTAACACACAAGACCAGAGTGGAATTGATTATGTAAGTTTAATTATTTGGTGTTAGCCGGATAATGCGAGTTTCACGCCTAGGTTTACAAAAATCAATCAGAAACCTTACTTATTCTGTCTATCAGTCAATACAACTTTCTGTCAGATCGATGTGTAATTTGCGTTCCATTCTCAGTTATTTTTAGATAACTGTTATAACCCATGACGTCTGTACGAAATACCCTGAAAACATTTTTAGACTAACTTGGAGTTATTCATTTAAGCCTCAAGACTAGTCCATTTTGTAACGGGAGGGGGAAATTTGCTCCACAATAAGCCACCTTTTGAGATTTCCTTTATTTATAAACTATCAGTATAGACCGGAGTTGCTCGGGTGTCATGAAAGCTTTAAAACTAATCCATGGCCCTGGAGCTCAGACTCTTTGGACGTTGGCACGAAAGACTAAAAAGCAATAGTTGTTTCCAGTTAAAGCGAAACCGTAGACTAAAATAAAAATGAATGGATGTAAGTCAAATTTTGATTTCCTGGTATCGATACCAAATAAGTTTTTTTTGTCATAAACTGAATTTTGAAGGCTAAATAAGTCCTCTGAGTAAATGGTGTCATGGCTGAGACTAAGAACTACAATTATACTTACTTAGATCCAAACACGAAGCAAAAACTAAAATAAAAGGGCTGAAAAAAATACAGACATACAGGCAGATAAACACACACATACAAACATCTTGTCTTATATGTATATATATATATATTATCGATTTTTTGCACTATTGTAAGAACTGCAATCTTGAAACTTCTGAATATCGTTTCTTATGTCTTTGCCTATGAGTGTATCAAATTTGATTAAAATCAGACCACTCCTTCTATAACCATATTTTTTCGATTATCGACACAAGACCTAGCTAAGAACACTCGCAGACGCTTATAGTACAACTGTGTAAATTTTCAACAAAATCGGTTCAGCCGTTTCGGAGTCTATAGGTAACGGACACACACATAAAGAGAGAGACACACACACAGACAAAGTTCCATTTATATAAAAGGTTTAGATATTTTATTTTTTAGTGACCACTCCGACTTTTTTTGGCGAGTTCGTCAACGTACTTAGTTTTTTTACGTTTCGGATCAACATCCAGATTTTGTATTCGTTTCATTTTCTGAAAATTATACTTGTATGCGTTATATATACTTTCGCTCAGAAGTTTATTTACCTTAAACAATAATTATTTAATAGAGGAAAGCAGACTGGCAAACCAAAAGTATGTTTACATTGAACAAATATTATCTGAAAAAGCAAGAATCCAGTGATCAGTGCCCGCATTGAAGAAATGTAATTCTATTTTTGTGAGCAGCCGCATTCAAAATCGGAGAATATAAACAATGGAAGAACAGGAATCTAGAGACGCATCTGTGACCAACATTATTAATTCGGTCCAACAGGAAATATTAAAAAATAGCAGAAGACAATTGGCCAAACTCAATAATAACAATGAGAAAATGATAAAAAAAAATAACCTAAACAGTGATGTTGCATTTAAGTGGAAATCGACGTTTTTCAGCTAATATAAGATATTGTTTTCCGGGTCAGACCTCAGTGAGAACTGCCAAGGAGTCGGAGAAAACGCAAAAGAAGGCAACTCCATGCAGTCAACTACTTCGTATGTACAGATGTGCGTGACTGACTTTGATTTCCCCTCTACACACAACGGTCACTGAAAAGAATGAAAATATAAGATTATATTTTTATATATACGCGTTCATTGAATTGTTTATCTGTCAAGAAGATTATTGTTCCAACAGTAACAACAATAAATACCATACACAATAGCAGTATATAACTCGTTCAATGAATTCTAGGTATATCAATAACATCATACAACACTTTCATAGGTTCTTCTATTTTTTTCGGGCCTTTCTATGGCAAATCTTTTTAGATGACTATAACGTCTTTTATGTTCTAATTCTTTATTCTACCATGTATATTATATTTCCAATCCGTGAAATTATTATGCTGTGTTTCCACAATATTTTCCATCTTTATACACTCTTTTTTCTCTAAAAACACTGTTCCGACAATTTAGAATAATATAATATCTTTTTTTTTTATCTGTGCCTATTCTTTTTTGACTTGGTAACAACTTGTCAAACACCGATTTTTCTTGCCAACATTAATTATATCGGTGACATGCCTGGCGATGTATTGAAATTTGGCGTTATTTGGTAAATTCTCAAGAATTTTTGTGGTGTTACTTCGTTCACTTGTATTACTTGCTTTTATCATAGTTATCTTAAATGTACCTAGAAACCGTTCAACTTTTGTTTTACGGTGGAGTAGTAACTTTTTCAATTTTGAACATTTTACTAAATTTTTCCAATTCGTGAGTAGTAAATTGTGTCCCGTTATCTGAGACTATGGTACCTGGAATTTCATATCTTCCAAAGTGTTCGTGTAAAGATTCACTGTCACAGAAGAAGTTGTTTTCTTTTTGTTTTTTGCACTTACAAATTTTAAAACACTTAATAAGTTTACCTACAACCACAATATATTATGATCTGTTTATTGGTCCTGCAAAATCTCTATGCAGTCTTGACCACAGAGTATCTGTCTTTATCCAAGGTTGTGTGGTAATTAACTTTGTTGCCAGATCACAACCTTTGTAGGTTTTTACTACATTTTTAAATGCCTTTTTCTGTTTTTTCTCGTATTTCTTTCAGGGTAAATAGTAATTTGCTTACTACATTGCATATTACACTTTTTTAATTTCTGTTTCAGAGTTCAATGATACAATAACAGCGTCCTTAAATCGTTCAGTACTTTTTGGGCATCAGTCTTGATAACGCAACAACATGACTTATTTTTTGCGACGGTTGTTTTTCAATCGTAAAATAGTAATTTAATAAGATGATATCCCAGTGATGTAATCTATTCTTTGTATGCTTAGGAATTCTCTTTCTTTAACCATGAATTGATTATAGATGTCTATGGTTTGTCTGTAAACGAAAACCCCTTCTGTGTATAAATTTGTGAAATTTTATAATTGCAAATATTATTGCTAACGCCTCTTTTTCAGTCTGGCTGTATTTTTTCGTCGACTTACTCCAATGTTGCAAAGGGTACAATCCGTTTCAGCTTAAATACTGTCCTCGAACCTTTTCTAATTAGAATTTTGTCTTGAATTTGGAACACCAACCCAACTCATTTCACAGAACACGAGGAAAACATTTTTTCAATTCTTGATTCAAATTATCACTCTGTTTTTCACAAAGTTTTCACTTCTTCCCTGACGTTTTGCAATAAACGTTTATAGATAATTCCCACTGTTCAAGTAATTCCATCAAGTCTGTACCGAATAATTGTTAGTATTTTGTAACACATAAACCTTAGCTTTTACGCACGTTATGGAATATCGACATTACAAGTAATTTTGCTAATAAAAATTAATTTCTCGATCGACACACTACTGCGATCTTAATGAAGACAGCTTTCCGATTTCATTGGTTATGAGTTTTCTGATTTCATTCCATGTGGCTTCAGTAATTATTGTGATTGAATTAACAATGTCTAGAAGCTTGTTCACGCACACATTATTAATTTCCACATCTACTAATTTTCTTTTGTTTCTTTGGGATTACTTTTCCGCTGCAATGCTGGGTAAAATATTTTTCCTGCAAGATTTTTTATGTTATTTTTAAAATCTCGCTTTATAATTCTTAATTTAAAACATTCATATAATTTCCAATTCTTCAAGTGATAGTCGTCTCCGAGATATAACTTACCACATTTAAAACATGCATTTATTTTCTTTTTAGGTACCTTCATTTTGCTTGCATGTAAGCACCTGCTTTTTCCTAAATTTCTTCGGTATAGCATATCAGATTTAGGATTCTCACACATTCGTGCGATATTTTCTGTACCGTAAATTGTTCATTCTGTTAAAGTTTTGTTAGAATTTTCGCCATTAATTCTGAATCTTTTTCACCGTTAACCCGTCAACGAAAATTAACATTTAAATATATCCAGTGTCCGTTCGTTTAATCTGAAACTTTTGCATTCTTTCTTGACAATTCTATCACATATGAAACATTTTTTTCTTTCTTCGTTAGATTCATACACTTCCAATGAGTGTTGAATAAAGAGCTTTTGTCAGTAAAAATTCTTGACATGATATTTATTGGTTTTGAAAACAAATCTTTTCTAGTTTTATTCTTTTTGTCAAAGTTGCAGTATTTTTCATGTTCTACATATGCTAACTTTCTTTAAATAAGTCTAATTTTTTCTCGTCTTTCTAGTTACTGCATTTTGTTTTTAAATTATTTTTGTATCTTCTAATACATATTTTTTGGGGGGGCTACATAGAGGAAGGTAAATAGAAAGAGTGGTTAGATATAGGAAATATCAGAAGTGGGGATGATAGATAGCTGGGAGGATGGGCAGAGTGTTTGAAAGAATGGAAGCGAGTTAGTGTGTTAAAAGGTGTCAATTGACCTTACATTTAAACTCCTGGAGATTGTAGCCGTCGGGGAAGCAGTCATGTGGAAGGGAATTCCACAGTCGGGAAGTGCGAGAAAAGAAACTATTGGAGTAGAAGTTGCGGTTGCATTTTATCGGTTTCACTGTAAAAGGGTGGGATCTAGTTCCTAATGTAGTATCTCGTGCAAATTCGAACCTAAGGGGCACCAGTGATCTAAGTTCATCGGAGCAGAAGCCATGAAAGTATTTATAGAAGAGACACAGGGAATCCACGTCGCGCCGGTGAGAGAGAGACTACAGACGGTCTGCCAAGTCAGTATCGATCACATTACAGACCCTCCGCTGTACAATTGTCGAGAAGCCCAAGGAGAATAGCAGGGGCTCCCGACCAGATATGGCAACAGTATTCAATGCACGTGCGGATGGTAGATTTATAAATGTGCAGGATAGATTCAGACGGAAAAAACTACCGGGCTCTGCACAGAGAACCGACTTTCATAGCAGCGGATTTAGCAATGGATTCGATATAGTCATTACACTGGAGGTCCGCTGAAAGTGTGAGACCAAGGAGGCGTAGTGTTTTACTCTTTGGGAGGCAAGTCTGGTCCATGCTCATGGGAGGTAGGTGCGATTATCTATGATGGTTAATTGATAGTAGTTTCGTTTAAAATTTACGAGCCATTTCTTACCCCAGTCCACTACGGATTGGAGGTCCTTTCCAAGCTCGGCTGCAAGGTTAGTTTTGTCGCCCACACCAGATATTTGATCGAGGCGAGAGTAAACTGTGGTGTCATCAGCGTAGATACCTACTTGGGATATTATGGTATCAGAGAGATCATCAATCTAGATCAGAAAGGGCGTAGGATTTATGATAGAGCCTTGAGGGACACCCGCGTTCGTATGGTAGTTCTGGGAGGCATGTCCGTTTAATACCACTTTCAATGTGCGGTTAGATAGGAATGACTAGATTAGTTCAAACAATGGTCCAGCTATGACATAGCTCCGCAGTTTGCATAGAAGGCCAGCATGCCAAACTCTATCAAATGTTTTAGAGATATCCAAGGCGACGGTTCGGACTTCGCCATTCCTGTCGAGTGCCTGGTATATATACTCGGTGATGGTGGTTAGCATATCGGCAGTAGACCTGGTGAAGCGGAAACCATACTGCTTGTCCGAGAGGAGCCTGTGTGCTGTGAGGTGCTGAACTAGCTCGACGTTGATAATGGCCTCGAACAATTTGCCAAAGATCAGAAGAAGGCTGATAGGGTGATAATTTGCGGGGACCGAGGGTTCTCCAGAGTTTTTGAATATAGGAACTACAGAGGAAGATTTCCAACAGGCAGGAAAGCAGGAAGCAGAGAGGCAGAGGTTGTAGAGCTTAGAAAGGACAGAGGAGAGTTCAGGGGCACATTTCTTTAAGACTATGATTGGGATTTCGTCCCCTCCGCTCGCTTTGTGGGGGTAAAGTTTTGAGATTATCTTAGAGACAAGCGAGGGTGTAATGTGGACGTCATTCAGTTGAGCCTCAGTTCTAGGTGAGAAGTCGGGTGTAAAAACCTCAGACGAGTCCAGACTCGAATTGTTCGAGAATCTCCGTGCAAAGCATCCGGCATTGTCCGCTGAGGAGGTGAGGACCTCAAAATTATTGATTAGTGGGGGTATTGTGGACTTGCTCTTGTTAAGTACTCTTTTACAGAGTCGCCAGTAGTCTTTGGCGCCGAACTTACCGGATGCTATGCGTTGTTTTATTCTGGCAGCAAACAAAGTCTTAGCTTCGTTAAGTATCTTTTTACACTTATTACCAGCTGAAGTGAAAAGGCGCCTGCTTTGGTCCGACGCATAGTTACGATAGAGTCGGAAGAAATGATTCCGGTAGGCAATGGCGGCCGAGCAAACGGGCGAGAACCATGGAGACGAGTGAGACTTAAGCAGAAATTTCCTGGCAGGGATGAAGGCATCGATGCCAGCCTTAAACAAGGAGGAGACCTCGGATGCACATTCTTCGATGGGAAGACTGAAAACGTTGTTCCATGGAACGTCACAGAGGAATTCTTGGAACGAATCCCAGTCTGCCCTTTGGTAGCAGTAGGATATTCTACTGGTCTGGGTTTCTTGCTTCCTCATCACTCCTGTTATAAACTATGATTTTCGATATTCCCGTAACTCCTGTTGTAACTCGTATGACTTTCGATTCTCTGTTGTCACTGTGATGACTCATTTTCTAGCGGTTATAATGTTAAGTCAGGCTTACGCGCTCGATATGGCGTATGTCAGAAAATACCGAGAAGACTGATACCAACGCTTTTGGACACACTTGGAATTCTTTATTTAAGCGTTTTGACAATTTCATTTTCTGACCAGGGCAGGGTCATTTACTATACAACATTGATATGCCGTAAAACAAATACAACCAAACAGAAACCATCTATTTTTTAAAAACTACGGCTTTAACCATATAGCAGACCATGACCTTTTCTTTTTCTTTAATATCTATACAATGCAACCAATCCCCTATCGTAGGAGAGAGATTAGAGTGGTTTTCCGTTGTCTTTCTTATTGTATTTTATATTTGTTTCTGTTAAATTAATTGCAACCCAAGGATAGACAATCTAGTCTACCCTGTGATTTAACGCACTCTTTTGATGGCGCGGAGGACATGAATTGCTAGGTTTTGCAAAGGCATTTGCGCCAATGCATCAAACAAAGTCTTAATTTGAACGCGACCCGCTGATTTTATTTATCTTGGCGAAAGCCACTATTGCATGCATGCAACAAGCAGTTGGCCACACAAATAATTAACCTGTAACGCTTGATACAAATTAATGATGAAAATGACTTCATATTAAAATGACTACAGCATAAGTTGTGGTAGTAAGAGGGGAAAAACAGACGCTGCAAACTAGGAATTGAATTTTCAAAACAATTAAAGAAGTAAAATTAACTGGCAAGTGTTATAACAGTTTATGAAAATTGCGACACCGAAATCAGAACTCAGGTTTCTACCCCTGCTATTCACCTCGGGGTTCTTGATAAAATCTATCGAAGAATCTGGATTCTGATTAATCCTGACTTAGCAGATCAGATGCAGTCATTTTCTCACCGGTGTAACGTGGCTTCTCTGTGTCTCTTCTACAAATATTTTCACGGATTTTGTCCGAAGAACTCAGCTCACTATATATATGAATTCACTCGAGCTATTAGATTAGCAACAGGGTCCCAACTTTTACAGTGAAGCTAATCAAATGTAACGGTCATTTCTACTCAAACAGCTTCTTTTTTCGAGCTTTCCGCCTGTAGTATTCCCTTCCGTATACTTGCTTCCCTGACAGTTAAATCTTCAAGAATTTAAATGTAAGGTCAATAGTCATCTCCTATCTTGGTCTCACACTTTCAGCGGACCTCAAATGGAATGACTATAGCGAATCCATTGCTAAATCCGCTGCTCTGAAAGTCGGTTCTCTGTGTAGGGCTCGGAATTTTTTCCGTCTGAATCTATCCTGCACATTTATAAATCAACCATCCGACCGTGCATTGAATACTGCTACCATATCTGGTCGGGTGCCCCTGCTGTTCTCCTCGGGCTTCTCGATAAGGTTCAGAGGAGGGTCTGTAATGTGATAGATAACGACTTGGCAGACCGCCTGCAGTTTCTCTTCCACCGGCGCGACGTGGCTTCCCTGTGTCTCTTCTATAAATACTTTCACGGCTTCTGCTCCGATGAACTTAGATCACTAGTGCCCCCTAAATACGAATTTGAACGAGATACTAGATTAGCAACTAGATCCCACCCTTTTACAGTGAAACCGAGAAAATGCAGCCGTAACTTCTACTCCAACAATTTCTTTCCTCGCACTTCCCGACTGTGGAATTCTCTTCCAAACGATTGCTTCCCCGACGGCTACAATCTCCAGGAGTTTAAATATAAGGTCAATAGACACCTCCTAACACACTAACCTGCTCCCATTCTATCAAGCACTCTTCCCATCTGCCCAACCCTCATCCTCGCTATCCTTACTCATCTGTCACCTTCCTCCTGACATTCCCTATGTCTAACCACTCCTTCTCTTTACCTTCCCCTATGTAGCCCCATGCGCAATAGTGGCAGTGGAATGCCTTGGTGAGATGATTAAAAAAAACTCACTGACGCGCACCCATCTCATGCTCTTTTCTCCATCCACTCTACTTACATCACAACAGTATTCTTATCCTTCTATTACCCTCTTCCTGACACCCCCTCTAACCTGTCCTTTTTTTCTCATCACTTTCCTCCAATGTAATCCTCCTGCACACCAGTGGCAGTAAAACTGCTTTGCTTGGGGGTAAAATAATTTTAAAAAGTTATCAAATAAGAAGAGTGCAAATTTGTGAAAACTATTATACCTGACTTACTAGGTAGTAACTGTATTAATCGCATAGTTAATCTTCATAGGCGATGATGAGATAATCAGCTAATCAGTTGTAATTAACTTGTGTATAATTTGCCCGTACGATATCTTGTTATGTTTACTTTGGATAGAAAGTTAAAAATAAGAGTACAAATGTTGTGTTCGTTGATTTTGATTAGCGATTAAGTTTTGATGTGTTTGCGTTCGTATTATTTTTGTTAAATTTCTATGACTAGGTTAGTATAGTTTTTATTCGCATTGGATTTCTGTCGGAGAACCAGTATGAATTAAAAATAAAATAAATATAAACAACTTTTGAGACAGAAATAAATAAATAAGAATTAGAATAAATCTATTTTTATGTATAGGAATTTTATCTAAACTTATTTATAAATGGAACTTTCTCTGTGTGTGTATGTGTGTGTATGTCCGTTACCTATAGACTCCGAAACGGCAGAATCGAGTTTCTTGAAAATTTACACAGTTGTACTATAAGCATCTGCGAGTGTTCTTAGCTAGGTTTTCTGTAGAGGTAACCCCGATAAATATCGAAAATCTATAATCGAAAAAATCGGGTTATAGAAGGAGAAGTCCGATTTTATTTAAATTTGATAGACTCATAGACAAAGACATAATAAACGATATTCAGAAGTTTCAAGGTTACAGTTCTTACAATAATGCAGAAAATCAATAAGATATATATATATATATATATAAAAGGCAAGATGTTTGTTTGTGTGTGTCTGTTTATCTGCTTGTATGTCTGTATTTTTCTCAGCCCTTTTATTTTAGTTTTTGCTTCGGGTTTGGCTCTAAGTAGGTATAATTGTAGTTCTTAGTCTCAGCCATGATACCATTTACTCAGAGGACTCATTTAGCCTTCAAAATTCAGTTTACGACGAAAAAAACATATTTGATATCGATATCAGGAAATCAAAATTTGACTTAATCCATTCAGTTTTCTTTCAGTCTACGGTTTCGCTTTAACTGGAAACAACTATTGCTTTTTAGTCTTTTGTACCAACGTCCAAAGAGTCTGAGCTCCAGGACCATGGATTAGTTTTAAAGCTTTCATTACACCCGAGCAACGCCGGTTTATACTGCTAATTTTTTTATAATCATTAATGATTAAACTTCTGGCATTGTCACGTTTTCCCTTTGTTTTATTTTTGTTTCATTTTCATCCATATCTTTGGTAATATTTTATTCGAATTCATTGACCATTCACTAAGCGCCATAATTCAGAATTTTTTTTTATTAAAAAGCTTTAGACTATCCTCTTTCTCTTTAAGAGCCAGTCTAACAAGCATTAACTAACCGACGAGCAACCGAGAAGGTGTCGGTTTGTTTGTTTGAGTTATGTTTAACAGCATATCAACCTCTGTGGGTTATTTATTACCAAAAGCTGGGATTTTAAGGCATCTTTTTAATGTTCAGTTATATTGATAAGGTTGATTTAGTTAGATTTTGATGAAAAAATTTCCTTTTTTTATTTTAGAAAACTGAAGATGCCTTGTAGTCTTGTATTCAAAAACGTATTGCTGGTAATAATTTTTTTCCTTCAGAAATGTGTTATTGTAATAACTTTTTTTTCCTTCAAAATGTATTGTTGGTAATATTTTTCCTTCAAAAATGTATATTTTTCTATAAAAGTCTATTTTGATGTATATACTTCTATAAAAGTGTATTTTTATGTATATTTTACTATAAAAGTCTATTTTTATGTATATATTTTTATAAAAATCTATTTTTATAATTTCATAGTGTTTTGACCCCAGTTTCTGGGTTAACTAATTGCCCATAGCTGGGACCCTAACAAGTGCTACCACTCCCGATAATGGTGGATCTGGGAACAACAGAAGTTAAGAGATAATCCCATGCTTCTCACAACCTCCTAATCAAAGACCTTGTTACCGGATGTAGTTTACCGTCATACACATGACACCGAGGCGGTGTCGGGTATTTTTTTAGCAAGATAGTGCTGTTGACTATTTCTACCCTCCGTTTTGTGCTACACGTGTTACACGTTTGGGCGACCATGTTTCTTTCGGCCCTTGACTGACTAGGCAGAATTTTTTTTTATAGTATGTTGCTATTAATTTCTGCGGCGGACTATTTGCCAACTGAGGCTAAAGAACCCAATCTGTCTTGCTATTTAGCTCATAGATGGAGGAAGAAGCGATGTATCAATACATTTCCCAATATTATTTGTGTGTAAGGGAATGAAACGAATTCGATTTGAATTTGAACTTGGCTCTCATTTCTCATTCCGAGCCGATATCCATTACATCACAACGCACATTACGGTCTATTACATTATTTTCACTCGGTGCCACATTTTAAAGTATTTCTTGCTAGGGCTAATATTGTAGCAGTGATTCGGGGCGGCGTCCTGTTTAGGAGTCACTTTTGATCATTATTGCACCATAGTGAATTTGATTTGATTTACCTGGCAGGGATATTAGCATAAACTCGAAATACGGTACAGGTTAGTGAGATTGCCTTTTTAATCTTTACTATTGTGCAGTAAGTTCGGTCCTCTCTGGGTAAGCCATTCTTTAGGTATCGAGCTTAAAATGACTTCAGAAATTTATGGACGTCACGGAATGGAGAGATGGTTAGAGAGGTAGTCTGTTTTGAATTTTACTTCTGAAACATGGGTTTGGTTCTCATTGACTGCCCCATAATGATGAACTTGTGTCAAAATAATTTAGTCTAATAAAATAACAAACACATCATTCAATAAGTCCCGGCCCTGACATATAGATAGCACCACGAATACAAAATCTATATGATTTTTAATGAAATACACTACCGGCCCTAATTATTAGGAGACCCCAGTTTTTTAAAAGAAAAGACTTATTTAATACTATTTTTAGTATTTATTGCCAAATGAAAATAGAATGGTTCTTTTATTTTTATTACTTTGCAAATTTTATAAGGCAACGATAAAGCAGAAATGACCTCGCTCGAATCACCCTAAATTTTCTTCATTCGTTCATTGATGAAAATGCAATATAAGTAATTATTAAATATTTATAATTCATTTGATGCACATGCTATTGTAAAGTATTAACAAAAGAACTGTTATATTTTCATTTACAATTATTCATTAAAAAATAGTATGAAATACATAATGTTTTTAAAACTCTGGGGTTGCCTATTAATCATGACCGGTAGTGTACTAACCTTCAAATGGCACGTGACCAAACCTTGGTCACAATCGGATTATTAGTTTACAAATTACAATTATTTAAATGAAGCTACTGTTGTAAATTTTTAAAACAATGGAAACGTCTGAATTTTGTGTGTTGATAAAGTATTGCTTTCTGATGATAAAAATATAGTTCAAGCAACTCAATCGCTTGATAAATTCTATTCGGCTCTCTAATAAGGTTTAAGAGGTGGTATGTTGACTTTAAACGCGGTCGTACAGACACAAATGATACTGGACAATCAAGTCGCGCAAGATCGGCAGTTGTCCCGAAAAACACTAAAAAATACACAATGTCGTTTTGGCCAATCGTAAATTGGAGTTACGTGAGATAGCAGAGGGGTTGAACGTATCAGAAAAAAGCCTATTCATCATTTTGCATGAACATATGTCAATAAGAAAGCTGTGTTCAAAGTGAGTGAGGCGTTTGCACAGAGTCAGTCAGTCAGTCAGTTAAGTGTCATACGCGATACACGCTTGGGCGATCATGTCTTAAAAGAGACATGACTGACTAGGCAGAAGATTAACCCGCAGTCGGTTGCCATTACTTTCTGTGGTGGACTAGTTGCTGATCAAGTCTATAGAACCCAATCTGTTCTGTTATTTAACCCATAACTGGAGGGAAGAGTCGGATTAATACCTTTCCCAATGCTATTTGCGCGTAAGTGAATGCAATCTATTCAACTGAAATTCGAGCTCGGCTCCCCGATTTCTTTTTCCTAGCCGATATCCACTGCCCCACAACACACATCCAGTTGTGTTTTGATCGACTGTGTGAAAACGATTAAAAACAACGCTTCGATGATTTAGAGCGTCGTTTGCAAATGTTTCAACAAAGCAAGAAGGTGTTTTTGCCTAAATATATGACAGTGGATGAAACATGGATCCACCACTTCACTTCGGAGTCAAATCGGCAGTCAGCTGAGTAGACAGCAGCAGTAAAAAGCCGTCCAAAGCAACCAAAGTTCAAAGCATACATCAGCAGGCAATGTTCTGACCACCGTATTTTGGCATGCGCAAAGTGTTTTCTTCGTCGATTACAGTGAGGAAAGAAAAATCATGGCGAATATTATTAAGCATTATTGGTACGTTTCAAGGAAGAAATTGCCAATAAAACGACTACAAATGAAGAAAAAAGTGATCTTTCACGAAGACATCGCGCCGTGTAACAATTCGATCGCAATCATAGCAAAACTACATGAATTGTACTTCGAATTGCTTCCGCATCCCCCCCCCCATTCTCCAAATTTGGTCCCCAGTCAATACTGGCTGTTTTCAGACTTCAAAAGAATTCTCCTGAGAAAGAGATTCTTCTCTAATGATATCGGAAACTGAGGCGTATTTTGAGGCCAAAAACAAATCGTTCTACAAAAAAGTATCGAATTGTTAGAGAAGCGTTGAATTCAATGTATCGACTTAGAAGGAGACTATGTTGATGAATAAAGTCGAATATTACCTAAAATTTGTTGTTTTGATAATTTTATGGTAACAGCTGCCAATTTTGAGCGACCTTAGCGTTCAGCGTCATTTGCGTCTGTACAACCGCGTTTAAAGTCAACATACCACCTCTTAACCGTTATTTCCGACGGAGCATAATTCAAACAACTATTATCAAACCATTGCTTGCTTGAACAGCATTTTTCCATCAGAAAGCAATGCTTTAACAACACACGATATTCAGATTTGTCCATTGTTTTGAAAATTTGAAACAGCAGTTTCACTTAAATAACTGTAACTTGTAAACTAATAATCAGATTGAGCCCAAATTTTGTCAGGTGCCATTTGAAGGTTGGTACTTCATAAAAATCATATGGATTTTTTATTCGTGGTGCTATGTATATCTTATTGAGTGATTTATTAATTAATACAAGAGTAATCAGAATAATATAATATTAAAGTATAAAAAATATCAAAAGTAATCCAAAAATAGATCAGTATAATGAACTACAGATCAAATATTTATTAAGCAATAAATTTCGAATTACCTCATCTGTGAATAATGTATTTTAACAGACGCCGATATCAATCGCCTGATTTTGTCAACACCGGTGTGGACTAGGTCTGTATCGGAAGCACAATTTTCATCAGACGAAAGGTACAATACAAGCTTCAAGTGCAAGTGGAATGTATTTGTCTTAAAGGGAAGATTTTATATAAAATTAAATCAAATTAATAACATTAAGACTTTAATTTGGGTTCATATGAAAACTTAAAAATGAATATATAAAAATAGTTGGGGTTTAAGAAAAACATATTAACATAGATAAAATGAAACAATGGATAAACGAAAAGGGATTTAGGGAGATCATAGACAGGGTAAAGTTTATAAATGTTAAACGTCGAGTGTATAGAGGTCATAGATGGTGAAGAATCACAATTAATTCTACTTTCGACATTAGAAAAATTAGAGGGAAGTGAATACATGGAAATATAGTAGCTAGTTGAGTTAAACCTTTATTATGGAAATTTTAATTTGTTTTTATGCTGGCATTTAAACAGTAATTCATTCTTTTGATTCAATAGTTTGCTTTCATTATTATATTTTATTATTCTAAGTTCTTCTTCTGTACATAAGTTACAAGTTATAAGACAATCAGTGGTACATGCGGAACATATAATCTTCTAAACAATCTGTAGGCTTAAGTCTTTCTCCTTCAATTCCCCCCAACACACACATATACAAGCTAAACAGTCTGCCTCTTTCTACCGAGCGCCCATAGCTCAGAAGTAGAATCGCCGACTGACGCCAATTCGGTCGGGTTACAATCATGGATTAAAAAGCAATCGGAGTTTAACCGTACTGATGAGCAGTGATACAGCAAAACAGATCTGTCTGCGAATGACTATATATATATATATATATATATATATATATATATATATATATATATGGTAAATAACTTCTCTATTTAACTGAGCAGGTCCATGCCGACTCCAAACTTTCGTAAGGACACCTTTCTGATGTCTTCGCTTGTCAGGGCTGTTTGTTTTGTCAGCAGAGCAGCCCCGACGTGTGATGACATCATAACGTTGTCCTCTAAATACTTCGAAATCGGAATTTACTCTACTACCACACTGGAGCGAGTTGTGACACAAGTTCGGTCTTTACGTGAGGAACCTGAGCGCGTAAGCTCATATAATTGGTCAAAGATTACCCAGCCTTCACTTACGCGGTAATTAGGTACAAAACTGGTTTTAGCTGGTCATTGCTTCCGAACTAGGTCGGCGAGCTGGCAACGAGCATATGAGAACAGATACTACACTTTACTCCTGACTGACGAGCTGCGATGAAACTTCGAAGTCGGCAGGAAACTATTCTGTTAAAGCGAAAAATTCTTTGCGCTAAAACTTTTAACGGTCTATCTCTACTCTGATATCGAGCACTTAGCCGTAAAAAAACCCAAACAAACAAACAAAAAAAAAACAAAAAGCAAAACAAAAAAAAAATCAGCTATTTAATCATATGCTGGGCAAAATTATTGAGTAGAAACTTACACCAGTTTCTTCAGATCAGTCAGTCAGTTAAGTGCCATACGTGATACACGCTTCGGCGATCATATCTCGAAAGAGACATGGCTGACTGGGGAGAAGATTATCCCGGAGTTGGTTGCCATTGCTTTCTGCGGTAGACTGGTTGCTATAGTACCCAATCTGTCCTGCTATTTAACTCATAACTGGAAGGAATAGACATATTAATACCTTTCCCAAGGGTATTTGTGCGTAAGTGAATGCAATGAATTCAACTAGAATTCGAACTCGGCTCTCTGATTTCTCGTTCCGAGCCGATATCCAATGCACCACCCACGCACATTCTTCAGGCATATAAGTATAATTAAATGCAAATTTTGTTTTTTTTCCTAACTGCCCACGAAACCAGAACATCAATTTATGCTTGAATTGAGTTTGAACTTCATCAGTTATGCGCTGAATGTGAACTCATGACCAAACTACCATGTAAATCAACCAGCAGGTTGTTGATGCGTTATCACAATTTACCATTTTTGTGAGTCATGCGCCAGCTAAGTTACAGCAAAATATTCAAATCCATCGTCTCGTCATTTCCTGACTTGGCCCTTACAATCTGGCACCCCAACCATAAATTACAATTAATACGACGCCACACTTGAAAAAAAGTAATCAGATGATGTTTTTACTTTGTTATTACACGAATTTTATTAATGTCTTTTATTATTTTTTTGCGTTTGTTCGTTTTTATTAAGAAAATTGATTTAACTGGCTATTATTTCAAATTTTAGAAATGATGTTTGTGCGTGACAATAAATATTACGTTACTGAGATTAATGATTTTGTGTTTGTTCAATCTTCATTAAAACAATAATGCAAACGAACTGTTTGAATTTGATTAGTTGTATCGTTTATTCCATTGAAAGCAATACAATCTGAATCATATTAATATTATTTTCAATTCATGTGCGTCGGTTTCGTCTTTTTGACTTTGATTTCAGAAATGTACAGTAAAAGGTGTCCAGATAGGAAACAAAATATTAAGAAATAGTAAAAACTCTGTTAGAAACAGAATACCCTCAACTGTTATGTAATATATTTTTATCAAAGTGACAGGAAATTTTTAACAATTTCCCTAGGGTTGAAGAAGATATTCAAAGAAACAAAAATGTAAGTCTATATAAGGATGCAATGAATCAAATGTATTTTTACAGAATGTAGAGGGTGACCCTGAACTGCAATCTACCAGTCATAACTCTAACGACTCGAATTGATCAGTCTTAAAATGCTGACCATCATGCCTTGCCTCCCCCCGTATATATATATATATATATATATATATATATATATATATATATATACTAGCAATATAGCCCGACGTTGCTCGGGTGTCATGAAAGCTTTAAAACTAATCCATAGTCCTGGAGCTCAGCCTCTTTGGATGTTGGCACAAAAGACTAAAAAAAGCAATAGTTGTTTCCAGTTAAAGCGAAACCGTAGACTGACAGAAAAATGAATGGATATGGCTTCTGCTCGGATGATCTTAAGTCTTTGATGCCTCTTCAACAGGTGGTTACCCGTGCAACCAGACTGGCAACTGGGTCCCACCCATTCACAGTCAGGTTAGCCAAATGCAGACGACAATTCTACTCCTGCAGCTTCCTCTCTTGCACTTCCCGCCTGTGGAACTCACTCTCGTATTCTTGCTTTCCTGACGGCTACGACCTCCAGAAATTTAAATGCAAAGTTAATACTCATCTACTAACCACTGGACTCTAGCTCTCTCCCCTCCCTTGTATAATCTTCACTTTCTCTCCGCCTATGTATCTGTCATTGCACCTGCTTTCTCAGCTTTCTATTGTTTCTTTCTAACTAGCTTGTACTCCTCACTCTTTTCTAATTAATCTTTTTACATTTATGTAACCCCCTGCACATCAGTGGCGTTTCTGCCTTGCTCGGGGTGAAATGATTAAAAAAAAAACAGTCAAATTTTGATTTCCTGCTGTCGATATCAAATAAGACTTTTTCGTCGTAAACTGAATTTTGAAGGCTAAATAAGTTCTCTGATTAAATCATATCATGGCTGAGACTTAGAACTACAATTATACCTTATATATAGCCAAACCCGAAGCAAAAACTAAAATAAAAGGGCTGAAAAAAAAATACAGACATACAGGCAGATAAACAGACACACACAAACAAACATCTTGCTTTATATATATATATATATATATATATATATATATATATATATATATATATATATATATATAATCGATTTTCTGCACTACTGTAAGAACTGCTACCTTGAAACTTCTGAATATCGTTTATTATGTCTTTGTCTATGAGTGTACGAAATTTGGTTAAAATTAGACCACTTCTTCTATAACCCGATTTTTTCGATTATCAATTTTTTATATTTATCGGGGGTACCTCGACACAAAATCTAGCTAAGAACACTCGCAGACGCTTATAGTATAACTGTGTAAATTTTCAATAACATCGGTTCAGCCGTATAGGTACCGGACACACACAAACAGACACAACCACACATACACAGACAAAGTTCCATTTATCAATAAGTTTAAATATCATATGTAAATTCAAATTTTACATTTGCAGAATAGCTTTTTCAACAGGTTACAATAATCCCCATTATTCAACACCGGTGGTACAAAAAAAGTTTTACGTCTGAGTGGGGTTGAACGATGTGGGTTCTTGTAACTTGTTGAAATACCTATTCCCTGAAGGTCAAATTTGAATTTACATATGAAATAAATTGATATCTACACTGTAAATTAAATTTACACTGAGATCTCTGTTGGATCAATTTTAATATTTGATTAATATATCTATAGGGTTCTGTCGAGTGTATTAGTGTTTTTCGAAAAATATTTGTCTTGTTTTGTTTGAGACGTATTAGTCGATCTGTGTCCGTATTGCACTGCATTTCGACAGGTGACAGGTCAATTTGCGAGATAGTGTGGTGCATATGTGACCGATATAAGCATTTAATGTCGCTTTTTTATTATTCGGGTTTGGGATGCAATCTCTTAAGGGATATGACAATTTATAATCAATATTATTTTTACGTAGGAACATTTGGGAGGTCCGTAAAAACCAAAACCAAAATCAAATGATGTTTCCTTTACAGTATATCGAGACACATCGAGTGGCGGAAAGTCCCAGAATATCTTCAACGTTTTCTATCGGCATTTAATTATAATTAACGAGCGTTTACATTTCCGTTTCCTCCGTATATATAATCCCATCACTAAAAGCAGTGATTACTATGAAAAATTATTTTTAAAAATGAAATACTTTGCATGGAATTTATTTTTAATTTTGTCATTCAGCTGACACAAAGAGTTTACCGGGTTCAGTTTAACGACTACCTGATTTTTGTGGTTGTTTATAAAAGAAGTACAGTTACAGTTGAAAAGAAAACAGCTTAAAAACTGAAACAAATGTATTCAACGTTTCTCTATAATCTACAACAACCTAAAAATATGACTAAATTACTCATTTGGACTTTACACAGACATCCGAAGGCGAATTGGTATGGCAAAGGACGCGTTCCAGAAGCTGAGGAAAGTACTAAGACATAGGAAAATTTCACTAGAAACAAAGAAGAGAGTGCTAGATAGCTATGTGCTTGAGACATGTAATGAAGAAGGAGGGCTTGGAGAACCTGATACTGACAGTCCAGATAGAAGGAAAAAGAGACAAACGAAGGCAGCGGATAACATATTTGAAGGGTTTGAGTAGCTGGATAACAGGAGAAAACGTACTAAGAACCAGCAGGGATAGGGAGACGTGGAAAGCCATGATTGTCAACGTTCTGAAAGGACATGACACGCAGAGGAAGAAGAAGAAGAGTAAAAAACATGTATTGAAGTGATGATCGAACTAACTACCCAGTCGTCATTTTTCTATCAAGATAAACTTGCTTATTATTTAATTACACTTATGTCGCGATTTCCTGACCAAATTCCTTATGATTTGAATGAAGCCAAAAATGAAATGGTTGTGAACATCTACACTTCTCAGTTTCTTCTGAAAAGCAGGTAATCATATTTGACCAAAGTAGTAACTTACATTTTTTTTGCTTCTAGCTGATATGTCTTTTCAGAACGTGGGTATTTATGGCTCTCCCCGGCATCATATCGCTTTTTTCCATTACTCAGTTAAGTGCCATACGTGATACACGCTTGGGCGACCATGTCTCGAAAGAGACATGACTGACTGGGCAGAAGATTATCCCGCAGTAGGTTGCCATTGCTTTCTGCGGTAGACTGGTTGCCGACCCAATTTGTCCTGGTATTTAACCCGTAACTGGAAGGAAGTGACGGATTAATACCTTTCCCAAGGGTATTTGTGCGTAAGTGAATGAAATGAATTCAACTGGAATTTGAACTCGGCTCCCCGATTTCTCGTTCCGAGCCGTTATCCACTGCACCACAACGCACATCCTTTTCCATTACTAAGTTCCTCAAAATTCTTTCCTTCAACCATGGACATAAGGTCTTCAGTTACAGGGCTTGCTACCGTCTACTGTACGTTTTACTTTCGATATATCAGGTAAGTATTGATTTACCCATTTTTTCCTCCACATGATGTGTTCAAGGAATTGTTATGGTGCCCTATCTACTTTGGAATGAACTCTTCCTTCTTCATAAATAATAACCAAGAAAAGGCAGTCAAAACGCAGTGTAATTTGACCGTTCGGACGGACACTTTTCTGCTAATAGCACTCTTATTTTGTATATCTGTTCTGTTATTTAAATACACTGGTTCAACCTACCTCTTTCTTTAGGTGTCTTTATTCCTGGCCCTAACAGTCCACAACATGAATTTCTGCCCTCCATTTCTGATTCCGACTATAAGTCGTTTTGTTTTTTATTTTCCTTAAGACTCCTTAATTGCTTACATTATATGGTATTCTTAGCATCCATTTCTAGAACGGCCTTTTTGTTTTCTTTTAATTCTTTCACCCCAAGCAAGGCACTACTGTTACTTATGCGTAGGGGTCTACATAATAGTAGAGTCAATGGTTACATAAACGAGGAGCGAAGAGAAATATGAACTAGGTACACGGGGTTTCTGAGAATAGTTAAAATAAGGATGGAAATACTGGTTTGAAGAGAGTTGCGTGAGAGTATAATGCAAAGAGAGAATGACAAGTTACAGGGGGTGATGGGGAAAGGATAAAAGAAAAATGAGAGTCAAGGGAATAAGAGTTGGCAATTGACATTACGTTTAGACACTTGGAAATTGTATCTATCAGCGAGCAAGTATACAGAAGGGAGTTCCACCGGCGGAAAGTGCGAGAAAAGAAACTGAAGGAGTAGAAGTAGCAGCTATCTTTGCTTGTTTTGACTGGAAAGGGTAAAACATTGATTTCATTCTGGTTGCTCGAGTAAATTCGTGTATAGAGAGCACCAGGGAGCTACACTCGTCGGAACAGAAGCCATGAAAATATTTGTAGAAGAGACAACGATAAGCCACATGCTGTCGGTGATAAAGTGGTTGGAGTTGAACTGCCAAATCGGGATCGATTAGATGGCTGATTCTCTTCTGGATCTTGTTGAAAACTATGAGAAGAATAGCAGGGACGCCCGTCAAGATGTGACAGTAATATTCAATGAATTGGAGGCTGCTTGATTTGTATATATGTAAGATTGATTCAGACGAGAAAAACTTTCCTGCTAGTATATTTAGCTATTGATTCCATGTAGTCGTTCAAATTCGGCTCTTCTGAGAGGATGTAGAATGATTTATATTAAACCAGCAGTATAACCCGGCGTTGCTCGGGTGTAATGAAAGCTTTAAAACTAATCATTGGTCATGGAGCTCAGACTCTGCCTAAAGAAGATTTGTGCGAAGTTTGGTGAAAATCGGATAAAAATTGTGGATTTGTATAAAAGACATACAGACAGATAAACAGACAGACGCACAAACATCTTGTCTTTTATATATATATTATCGATTTTCTTCACTATTGTAAGAACTGCAACCTTGAAACTTCTGAATACCGTTTCTTATGTCTTTGTCTATGAGTGTATCAAATTTGATCAAAATCGGACAACTCCTTTATCATCCGATTGTTTGATTATCGATTATCGATATTTATCGATAATCACTCGCAGACGACATTTATCGATAAGAACACTCGCAGACGCTTATGGTACAACTGTGTAAATTTTCAAGAAAATCGGTTTAGCCGTTTCGGAGTCTATAGATAACGGACACACACACATACACACACACACTCAGACAAAGTTCCATTTATAAAAAATTTTAGATAACAGTTCAGCACGAAATAATTTAAAATACAACTTCAAATGAGCGCCTATCTTTAGTTCTTATAGGTGCTAGTTTTACGGAATTGTTTTGATATTGTCTTCTTTGAGTTAATTTACGCCAGTATTACGTTTACAGTAAGCAAATCTTGTGAGACGATAGCGGGTTTAAAGACATATTTGAATGAAATTAGGTTTGGTTTGATCAATGGTAAAATTGTATTATTTTATCATGGTAATTTATTGGCCTCCATAGTGAAAAATCCTATCCGAAAAGATTGAAGAGAACGCCTTAGACAAAAGACCGTTATCTGGGTCTATGTGATTGCCATCTGTTTTGGAGATTGCACTACCATCTTGATAGATAACTAATATTTCTCTATTTCATTCCTCGAATGAAAAAAATGACTTTTTCCAAACGGTATGAACATTGGGAGAAGGTGATTGACAATAGCGAATATTACATTAAGGAATAATGGCTGGCCTCTCTAATTCAAGGATAATCGGCTACGAGAGCGTCTAGCTAATCCCCACTGCAGACGCCTGCTCAGGCACACTTGTCTTTTTTCACAACCCACAGAGCCCACCTGTGGACTATACTGCAACTTCTGAGCGGAACTTAGTTACAGTTTCTGGGAGAGAGCGCGTTATCTAGCTTAAACAACAGTCTGAACAAGGCCAGGACACCCAAACCCTCGGTCACGACGACATGTAACTTCGAGCTATCGCAACTATCGACGACTTCTCAAAGAGGTTGTTTACCCAATTTCAGTCACAATGCTTGAAGGAATACCTTCTAATGAAATATTAAACATTAATGTTTTTCGGACCATCAAACCAGATAGTACCTAAGTGGTAACATGACAGTATTTAACGTAAGCATTTTAGAAACTTAATAAGGGTAAATTGTTTGATTTCAGGTTATTTGAATGCTTACTGTTTATAATATTTGATAATTTTCTTTGGTACACAATAAGGATCACAATTACTACTCAGTAGTAGTAGTGGTTAAAAACAATGAACTTGCTAACGACTATACCTTGCTAAGGAGCTAGGAATAAAATTTAACTATCAAAAAAAAATTGTTAGAAAAGACACAGGAAAGTGATTTTACTAGGAAAATCTATTAGTTGTTTTGCTTGAAAAATGTATGGGAAAGTGATTTTATTATGAAATTAATTAGAAAGTGATTTTACTGTAAAAATGTATTAAGGATTTATTATGAAAAAACATTGAAAAGTAATTTTATGAAATGCATAAGAAAGTGATTTTGTAATATAACAATCTGGCCCCACCCGAGGAAGGTTGATGCAAGCGATGGTGTTTCCCGTCGGTGAAGGGGTCGGCGAACGACAAGACAGGTGTTTGAGAAATACATCCTGTCGGGGCCTGGAGCGGATGTCGTTTGACCTTATTTCCGACAGCGGCGGAAATGACTACGGAGGCAAACAGAACAGGTGTCTCTTGGCATTACGTGGGCGTTGCGTGGGCGAGGCAAAACCGGAAGGAAAGTCCCGGTTCTAGAAGACTATAAAAAGACCTCGACACACGGATTCGCTAGCAGAGAACGGCCAGTGGAAGCAGAGGGACACCACAGGCAAAAACTACACTCCCGTCGACCCATTCTATGTGCGCTCTCACTCTTCCATTCTCTGTTCCACACGGGTTCGTCGTCAAGAATAAAAATATAACCTTATATTTTTATATATGCGTGTTCTCGTTATTTTGTCGTCGTACGGCGATATATAACAATTTTACTTCTAAAATGTATAGGTATTTGTTATAAAAATGCAATGGAAAGTGATTTTATTATGAAAATCCACTGGAAAGTGTTTTTTTTTTTACTATGGTTAGGTATTGGAATGTAATTTTATTGTGAAAATGCATTGGAAAGTGATTTATTATGAAAACTCATTGGAATGTGATTTTTTATGAAAATGCATTGGAAAGTGATTTTTACTATGAGACAGTATTGGTCAATTATTTTACAATAGAAAACACTGGGAAGTGATTTAACTAAAAAATCTTTTGGAAGTGATTTTACTATGAAAATTCATTGGAATGTGATTCTTACAAAAGAGAATTAGAAAGTTATTTGACTATGAAAAGTCATCGGAGTAATTTATTATATATACACAAACACACATTAAACTTCATTACCGTAGGAACAAATGTCATTTGTCTATAGACATTTAGTTTCGATTGATTGTGACTGAAATATCAAAGATTTTATTTGAGTATTTACTGCAATAATCACAGAAATTCTTATAATAGTTTCACATTCTGATTTTCAATTTAAATTTACACTAAGAGCGAAAACGGTGTGAAAAAAAAAGAGAATGGAAAAAAAGGACTGTTTGAAGAAAAAAGTAGGTAAAAGAATAGTATGTGTTATTACTTTAAAAAAAAAAGAAGAAAAAAAGCATTATTTGGAAAAAAAAAGACAGAGAGAAAAACTAAGTGAGTGTGTACAACAACGACAAAAATATGTTTTGAAAAAGAAAAAAATGATGATGATGAAAATAAATATTTTTAAGAAAAACAAAAAGAAACATCTTTGAAACATTTATTTACTTGTTTTGGTTGAAAAAATAAGATGATGATGATGAAAAAATATTTTTGGGAAAAACAGAAAGAATCGTTTTAGAAACATTTATTGACTTTTTTGTTGTTTTGTTCAAAAGAAAAAAAGAAAGGAAAATGGAATATGTTTGGTTGAAAAAGAGACTGATAATGAGAAAATAAATGTGTATGAAAAAAATGTAAAAAAATAAGAGGGAGGGAGAGAACAAGAAACAACTGTACGTGTAAAAAAAAGTGGATTGGGAAAAAATGTGTGACTATTTTGCGATAAAAAGGTATGAATTTTGAAAAGAAAATTAAAGAAAAAGAGAGATAGAAACAACGCAAACGGCGCAGAAAAAGAAAAGAGAATGGAAAAAAAGGACTGTTTGAAGAAAAAAGTAGGTAAAAGAATAGTATGTGTTATTACTTTAAAAAAAAAAAAAGAAGAAAAAAAAGCATTATTTGGAAAAAAAAATGACAGAGAGAAAAACTAAGTGAGAGTTTCCAACAACGACAAAAATATGTTTTGAAAAACAAAAAAAGGATGATGGAAAAAAAACATTTTTTTTGAGAAAAACAGAAACATTTTAGAAACATTTAATTCTTTTGTTGTTTTGTTTGAAAGAAGAAAAAAAGGATGATGATGAAGATGATGATGAAAAAAATATTTTTTTAGAAAAACAGAAAGAAGCATTTAGAAAAAGATGTGTACGAAAAAAAAGAAAAAAATTTTTTTAAAAAAATGAGAGAGAGAGAGCAAGAAACAACTGTGTGTGCAAAAAAAAAATGGATTGGAAAAAATATGTGACTATTTTGCGATAAAAAGGTATGAATTTTGAAAAGAAAAAGAGAGATCAACGCAAACGGTGTGAAAAAAAAAGAGAAGAATGAAAAAGGACTGTTTGAAAAAAAAGGGGGGGGTAAAAGAATAGTGTGTATACGTTAAAAAATGAGAGAGAGAAAAACTAAGTGAGTGTGTAGGACAAAAATATGTTTTGGAAGAAAAAAGAAAAAAGGATGATGGTGTGAAAAAATATTTTTTGAGAAAAACAGAAACATTTTAGAGACATTTAATTACGTTTTTTTTTTGTTATTTTGTTTGAAAGAAGAAAAAAGGATGATGCTGATGAAAAAAAAATTTTTGAGAAAAAACAGAAAGAAACATTTTAGGAACATTTATTTACTTTTTTTGTTGTTTTGTTTAAAAGAAAAAAAAAGAAAGAAGGGAAAATGGACTATATCTGGAGAACTTTAAATAGTTAAAAAAAAAAAAAGAGACTGATAATGAGGAGCAGTTACATCGCTCCTATATTTATAGAGTTGCTCAGAGTTATGACTATTTTGTCAACTTGTGTTAATTAATTTTTTTTATAAATTTCTTTTCTTCTTTGGGAGAGAGGGTGGAAACACCCCTCTCTTGAATTTATTGTGTAAACTATGCTTCAATCATTTTTCGGGCGCCATTGACCCCATTGGGAGGGGACGTTCTCACCAAACTTCCATCATGATAAGGTTTCATTGGGGGGGGATGCAGGAAAGGCCAAGAGACTTATGGCTGGAAA
The DNA here is from genome assembly GCA_037127315.1 of Ascarosepion bandense. NCBI lineage: Eukaryota > Metazoa > Mollusca > Cephalopoda > Sepiida > Sepiidae > Ascarosepion > Ascarosepion bandense. Next base: position 73,703 of record JBBBDQ010001944.1, on the reverse strand, counting down.
ATGGTAACAGGAGATGAATTAACGAAGAGTGGAGTCTCTTTTAGGAATAGAAGAGAAGAAGTAAAGCGGAAAGCAAAACACTAAGTTGAAAAAGGTGTTCGTTAATGAAGAATTGATCCTCATACGTAGCGATAAACCAACTGCGTGGATTCATTGATGCCACCGGCTACGAAGACAAAAATTGAGGAATTGGTTGTTGAAATAAGAAAAATGTGTTGAGGAAATACAAAGAAATGATATGGATTAATAAGAAATTTCATGATTGATGTTTGTGGAGAGGAGGAGAATATCCCTGGGGGATCAAAATAATTTTTGGTGCTGATGGCGTACCGACATGATGAAGCATCGTGTCATGTTTTTTTTTGTTTTGTTTATTGTAATTTATTGACATAAATGACAAGATCCGTTGGGGGAGGTAATGTGACACGATAACTAGACATATACGTATTTTATTATAATAGATTAAAATAGAAAATAGATTAGAATAGAAAATAGTTTAAAAACATATTTAACAAAAGTGAAAAAGAAGAGGAAAAAAATAAATAAACGTTTTTTCTTTTATGAGGAAAATTGTCCTCCGGTAAATATTTGACTCAGTGATAAAGGTCAGCGGGTAGGTTTTTCGATGACCCGGTCAAAGTCTGTCCTTTACTGTATCTTGACCACACATTAAGCCTTTTCCGGCGGAAGCCTTATTAAGATAAAAAAAAAGATAACTGAAATTTCAGACTTACAGTCGCCGGTGTTTGTCACCGGTGGTCTAAAGCATTTCCGGATTTCCGGATTTCCGGATTCATATTAAATAAATAGAGCCAGTTAAGTTAAGAAGACGAGTAAGTGAAGGGGAGTCCGCCGGGTGCGAGCTTGAAATAAGGATCTCCGTTCGTCTTGTTTCGTTCAGTTTGGGTTTGTTGATCTCCATTAATTAGAGTTAGAGCTGTGTGTCACATTCGCCTGCCCCAACCGAAAAGGCTAACTCTAAACGAATAAAGCATCCTTTCAACTCATCCAAATTGTGGAAGTTCGTTCCTTATAGTCAATCTTGTACCCCCAGCTGTTCGTCCGACGGTTTCTACAAAAATCCGGCAACATCACAGCGTGGAGAACGGCCACCGGAGAAATTCCTAGGACGACCGTTGGGGTGGTACATATTTGTAAATCTATATAATTAAAATATACTTGTCCGTTTGTAACTATTCGCTAATCTAGAAAACGGCTGCATTAATTATTTTTAAATTTTACTATAGCATTTGAATCGAATACGAGCGTGTTTTATATACCTTATATTAAAAAATATTACAATATTAAAAAATATCTACTTTGCAAATCTATTAAAGCCGATGAGAGCCGAACCAAAAATACTTGCATTTTCAATACGGACGCGTTTACAGACAACTTTGTTGTCTCTTAGAGAACATAAGAAAACTGCACATTTGAGGTAAACAAAGCCTTTTTCTATTATTATTTCTTTTTTGACAGGCGTAAACAACAGAAATCCGTTCCCTTTTCAAAAAGAATTTCTATTCATTTTTTCCAACGAATTATTATCGATATCCCATTTATTTCGTTGGTTTAATAAATAAATTTCTTCTTTTTCCATTTAACCAAACTGAGCCACAGCAACGCGTGACCTGGTACACCAAATATGCAATAATAACGAGTGCTTTGTTGAGTATTCTGTATTATTATAAAATGCTCTCGTTTAAATCTTTCATGTTTCTAAACTTTTCTCAAAATCTTTTTTTTAATACTGGCGATTCAATATACATAAATAATTGCACACATTTAATATTGATTGTTAGTGAAATTCAAAATTTCGCTCAGCAAATGGATTAAATAGGAAAAGCAGGCCTTATATTTGTGTTCATTAATATAAAAACGCCATAAACAATCTACAATTCGGCAATAAACATGGCTACTCTGAAATGTTATAACAGTCTTCGGAAATGTAATATCCAGCAGATTACAATAGCCTTCTATACTTTAAATCTGTTTTCCATTTTTGCCACTCATCGGCTTAGCCAGCGATCACTAATATTTCCAGAAGCAACCACACCATTAAGAAAATCCTCCGTTCATATTCTCTCTGTGTTTTAACTATAATTTTTTTTATGAATTTTTAAAACACATCATTTTCGCAACATGGAATAAGCAAACGCTACGAGCATATTAGCCTAAATATGACGCTCATCAAGTCACAACATCGCAGCAGCGATATAAAATAATTTTACCAAGATAACTGTTCCCGAAATGTCAACAAGTCACTTGGAGTTATGTCATTAAAAATAAGAAGTTTTATTGTTATTTAAAATATTTTGAACGTGTTAAACGCTTTAAGCTGATCAAATATATTTTCGGATATATTGCAATGTTTTTAATAAGTTAAGAAACAAAACTTTTTCAGCCATAACAAAACTAAAACAATAAAATCTCAGATATTAATCGATTTTACTTGTCTGGATTTTTTGCGGTACTGGGGGGGGGGTCTAAAAATAGGTTCTCACAATTTCTTTGATAGAAATATTTTTTCGACAGCTTATCAACCATTTCCAGGGTATTTAAAGCCTGTAAAAACTTTTAGATTTGCAGATTTTTTTCTTTAGAAAATACTGTTTTAAGGGTACAAATCTTACTAATCTAGCCATTGCTGTTAAAAGGTGAAAAAGTGGGTTAATACCATTTCCAATTTTTATAACAAATTCTACTGGAATTGAAACACTGCTCTATAATGAACAGTTTCAAAACATTACGATATCTGGTATTCCATTTCCAGTACTCCAATATCTGGTATCTGGTGTATATATATATATATAAAATAACAAAAGGTAAACTTATTAGATGACACACACACATATATATATATATATATATATATATATATATATATATATATATATAATAAAAAGTGTGAGAGGCCGTGAAGGCTTTGTTTAAAGTGCATATTTATTGTTGTTGTTATTATCCATGTCATGATACTTTAAGTGTCCATAAGTGACGCTACACGTGTTTCCAGTCGAAGATTGACTCTCTTCAGCCGAATAAATTTGTGGTTTTACGTATCGAGTTCCTTTTGTTTCTGAAGGCCAAGTTGTTGTTTATAAATAAGTAAGTAGAAAAAAAATAAAATCAGTAAAATAAAATAAGATAAAATAAATCAAATGTTGGCATGCTGAATTGTCTGTTTTCTCACATCAGAACGTGTATAAATGGATAAACAGATAAATAAATAAATAGATGAACGAATCAAGTGCTTACTTCAATGTGAAATGATTTTGGTTTGGGGTTCCCTCATTATTACGTTAACATTATCTTCTAGGCGCCTTCTTGATCTACAAGTCTCTTCACCGGTCAGTTGGTTGTTTTGCTTTGACGGTGTTTTGAATTTGGTGTTCGTGAGTGTGTGTATGTCTGTGTATGTGAGTGTTTTTTTATTTCGTCTTTATGTTTTAGAAATTATTTTTTTGTTAGCCATCTGGTTCATTTTTATTGTTTGGGGTTATCATTTGAATTTGGTGTGTGTGTATGTGTTTGTATGTATGTGTGTGTGTATGTATGTGTGTGTCAGTATGTTTTTGTTGTGTGTTTTTTTCATGTCGTTTTGTTGAGCAAAGGCGTGTATTTTTTATGAATCTTTCTTCCTGCATTATTAGTGCATCGTAGTCTGTATTTTGATAAATAGGTATTACTTTGAATTTGCCACCTCTACATTCATGCAAACGTTAGGAGACATATAATTTCCTGTTATAAGATAATCTTATATTAATTTTATGAAGGGATATTCTATTATTCAAGCATTGTGTTACTCCCACGGAAATCATTGCACATTTTTCGCATTTTAGAGCGTAAATTATATTTTTTGAGTTGCAGCTCAGATCCGATTTTATTTCGAATGTAGTTGTGTTTTCGAGCTGAAAGTGTTTATTATGCTATGTATTTCACATCTTTTGCTGTTGCATTTTGTGACCCCCTGTGTTGTGTGTTTCTGTTTGAATTTCGATGGGTTAGGATGTCTTTTAAATATCTTGGACTGTCGTTTGCTTTTAATTATTTTAGTTGTCTTTAAGATTTCTTTTATTTTTTCATTACTGTTGAGTAATTCCATGCAGATTTTGATCTTTGTGAATAATTCTGAATTTTTTTTGTAGTGTGTGGAAACGTATGCTAGAATGTTTTGTTCTTTTTCATGTTTTTCTTGTTGTTTTTTTAAATTCCAGATGGATTCTAATGGTATTTATTCTGCTAGTTGATATACATGCATATATATATATATATATATATATATATATATATATATATATATGACGCATTACTCTTAAGTCATAAATTGAGTTCTCCTAGATGCTGGCGTATGTATGCATCGCGTATATATAACATGTTAAAATCTCCTCCACTCCCAGAAGTGCGCCGATAGCTTAGGGTAGACTCTCTATCTGTTACCAAATCAGTTAAGTTTGGTTTCCCGGCTGGAAGCAATCGGATGTTAACCGCATTGATGAGTAGTCATACAGCGAAACAGGCTTGTATGTCGATGACCACACACACACACACACACACACACACACACACATATATATATATATATATAATTTGAATATATGGATTGAAATCCGGCAAGATGAATAGACTATGTAATATATATATATATATATGTGTGTGTGTGTGTGTGTGTGTGTATGTGCGCGCGCACGTGCGCATCAAAAAATCTGTCTGGTATTGATAAAATTGCTCAGGAAACAACACACGTCAGCGAAAATATTTTTCCTTTGGTATTTTTTATAGATATACTCTATCTGAAATTTTGTCATGCGCACGCACACACACACATACTCACACACACACACACATATACATATATATATATATATATATATATCTTGCGTATATGTGATAATGCTTAGGGCCAAGATTGCTGGTTTTTCTGTGGTTTACTGGTATAAAGGCATGTTTTGCAAGTAGGTTTTTTATTATAAGTGCTTGATATCGAGAAAGAGATACACCGTTAATAGAATTAATTTTGAGAAGTTTGTCACTTAACTGAACCGATTCATGCAGAGCAGAAAAACAAAAATACCTGAAGAGCAAAGTGATCACAAAAATGTTTACACGAAACTTTGAAGAAGGCAAAATTTTATTCACGTATGTTACACACTTAACAACATTAATTCTCTCTTTCTCTCTCTCTCTCTCTCTCTCTCTCTATATATATATATATATATATATATAAAACTTCTAAACGTATTTATAAATGGAACTTTGTCTGTGTGTGTATGTGTGTGCGTGTCTGTGTGTGTGTGTCCGTTACCTATAGACTCTGAAACGGCTGAGCCAATTTTCTTGAAAATTTACACAGTTGTACTATAAGTGTCTGCGAATGTTCTTAGCTATGTTCTTAGCTATACCCCCGATAAATATCAAAAATCGATAATCGAAAAAATCGGGTTATAGAAGGACAGGTGCAATTTTAATCAAATTTGATACATTTATAGACAAAGACATAAGAAACGATATTCAAAAGTTTCAATGTTGAAGTTCTTTTTCAGCCCTTTTGTTTTAGTTTTTGCTTGGGGTTTGGCTCTAAATAGGTATAATTGTAGTTCTTCGTCTCTGACATGATACCATTTACTCAGAGGAATTATTTAGCCTTCAAAATTCAGTTTATGACGAAAAAACTTATTTGATATCGATACCAGGAAATCAAAATTCAACTTACAACCATTCATTTTTCTTTCATTCTCCGGTTTCGCTTTAACTGGAAACAACTATTGCTTTTTAGTCTTTCGTTCCAACGTCCAAAGAATTTGAGCTCCAGGACTATGGATTAGTTTTAAAGCTTTCATTACACCCGAGCCACGCCGGGCTATACTGGAAGTGTACATATATATATTGTCATCCGCAGACAGATCTGTTTCGCTGTATCACAGCTCATCAGTATGGTTAGACTCAGAATGCTACACAACCCAGCCTCGAAACCCGACCGATTTGGCGTCAGTCGGCGACTCTACCTGGGCCACGGGGCGTTCGGTGGAAGAAGGCAGTTTTTTTAGCGCATATCATATTACGCGCCCAATAGCTAGAGTGATCAAATTTCATTTTTATTGAAATGAGCGATGCGTACACGCTAGAGTGGCTACTGTTTTCCAAAGTCTACCTTTCTTCTAAAGTGCTCAATCAGGGTGTGAGAGCGTATAGTCATCCGCAGATAGATCTGTCTCGCTGCATTACAGCTCATCAGTACGGCTTAGACTCCGTTCGCTAATCATCTGCATATGCTACTTTCACAAACACTACTTTTCTGACTCTAATCTAATGTACCAGGCGTCTCTTTCCCGAAGTTTTTGGGAAATGAAAGAAGAGGGACTAAATCCCCAAAGTTAGTTGGAGATTAATAGGTTCGGCCTGCCACACCACCAAAACCTTTCCGATAGAGGAAATCTACGTTTGGTTGAAAAAGTTAAAATAAGCCATTCTAAACAAAATCTGCTTTTAAATTTAAGCAAATGCGGTCATAAATCGCAATGTTTAAATTTTAAATTGGGATATAAAACCCGCTACATATAATCCAGAATTAATTTCCTTCTTATAGGTTCATCCTTTCCTTCTTCTAAAACAATGGAAAAATTATGTGCATTGTGGTGCAGTGGATATCGGCTCGGAACGAGAAATAGGGGAACCGAGTTCGAATTCCAGTTGAATTCATTTCATTCACTTACGCGCAAATACCCTTGAGAAAGGTATTAATCCGTCACTTCCTTCCAGTTATGGGTTAAATAACAGGACAGATTGGTTTCTATAGCTTTGGCTGGCAACCAGTCTACCGCAGAAAGCAATGACAACCTACTGTTGGATAATCTTCTGCGCAATCAGTCATGTCTATTTTGAGACATGATCGCCCAAGCGTGCTTCACGTATGGCACTTAACTGCCTGACTGATGTAAATTAATGTCTCTTATCACATGCTTTTTCTTGTCCTATCATTTGTTTACTTTATTCCCTCTGTTTTGTCTACAGTTATTTTCACGATTTCTGCTATGATGAGCTTCCGACTACATAAACTTACTCGTGCTGCTAGACTGGCATTAAGGTCCCACCATTTTGCGTCAAAATAGTCAAATGTAACCGCTACTTGTTCTCCAATAGTTTCTTTTCTCTCATTTTCAACCTGTGAAAATCTCTTCCGTATTCTTGATTCTCAGATAGCTACAATGTCTAAAATGCAAATGCAATGTCGATTGCCATTTTTACCTCCCTAAATCCCATCCACTTCCCCAATTTTCGCAACCTCCCATCCTTTCTTTGGCATCCCCTGTACCCTGTTTTCTCTCCTTCTCTCTCTGTAATGTCCTGGGTGAAATGATTATTCTAACAAAGATTATTGTGTTTTCTCGGTACTACTAACTTAGAAAAAAGAAATCAATTCTACTCACAAATATTGATTAAACTCTGACAGTAAATCATTGTAAGTATGTTATATTTCAATGTGTCACTTTGCATGAGTGACAGATTTGAACAAATCCATACTTTTGAAATAGATTAAAGCATGACTGATATGAATAAATATACATATATATAATTATGCAAATAACCTATGAAAGAATTATACTAAACATTACATGACAAGATTACAAAATAGCCAAATTGATCCACAAAAAAATCAAAGTTGTAGATATTTTAGAAACAATCCACAAATTCAGATGGAAATGGCCACAGCATCTCATGGAAAGAACAAACGGGTGGACAATAAAAATCACATTTTAGATTCCATGAGGACACACAAGGAGCAAAGTCCGAAAGGAAACATGATGACATGATGATGTGGACGAGTTAAAACAGGTGAGATCTGGGGAAGGCTCATATCCAACAAGGGATGTTCACAAACTGAAAAATAATTGTATTAACCAATAGCTTAGGGAGAACATGAGAATTGATACCCTTCTGAAAAATAGTTGTGCAATCTATATATATAACAAACAATCCGTGAGTCTGTGTGCGACTGTAAGCTATGCATGCCTACATTTTTTAAGCTACACCATTCAAACTTTCTAGGGACACATATCTACAGGGAAGCCAGGTCGACACATACTTTTTGAGTTTAAGTTCAGCAATTTTCCCTTTCGCACTTTTTGGCCAATGGACACGATTGTTTACATTTGCTCCGTAAAACATCTAACATCTGAGATGGTTGCTGAATTACGTCACAGAAATCAAATAACACCTATCAAATGCAACTAAAATATGTTTTATTAAAAACAAGAAAAAATGAGACTCTAGATTTAATTTTTATTCCAACGTTTTAAAAATTAAATTGGTTAACAATTAAATGTGAATATTTTCCCCGTAATTTTGAAACAAAAGAAATATTTTTTAAAAAAGTGTTTTTTCAAACAAAATCAAAATATGTAAACAAAAAAGTGTCAAGGGTTAAGTTAAGTTTTCTTTTTCATATTTCATATTTCATATTTTTCATATTTTATATTTCATACTTCAGAAAAGAAAATTTTAAAAAATTAAGCTTTTTTTCGCTAAATATTTCATGCAGAAAATCAACTCTCTGTAATTATTACGAATTCGTGTGGCATTAATGTAACTTTTTCCTCTAAAATTAAATGTCTACATTTTTAAATATTCTTCGAAAATTTCTGAACTAAGAGTGTAATAATTTTTATATTTCTACATTTTTAAATATTCTTCGAAAATTTCTGAACTGAGAGCGTAATAGTTTCTATATTTCTAATTTCAGTAAAACAAAATAAATAATTTTTATTTTTATGTTAAATTCATTTAGTCAACAAAAAATGTAAGTATTTTCCCCGTAATTTTGAAACAAAAACAAACGCAACGTTGTTTACAATGTCACACAAAAAAATCAAATCACGTTTACGCAAAACAAAATAAAATATATTTTTTTAATGGAAGTTTTGAACAATTTAAAAAAATTATATAATTATTTTTTTATATAACCGAACCCTACTACTAAAATGTTCTGAGTTGCACGGGCAACACCGGGTTATGATGTTAGTGAAATATAAAATAACATTTACTAAAGAAATATCTGAAAGTATTAATTTGTTTCATAATTGCTTAGATAATGACAGCAAGTATTATATTTGTTGTGGGAGCTCCCCTTTTTATGCTAATGGATTTGACTTGAATATATATATATATATATATATATATATATATATATATATATATATATATACTCCTACCATAGTGAAAACCGTAAGAGATCCGTAAGATACCGACAGTTACCGAACGATACCGAAGTTTTACATGGAATACCGCGTCGGTAGTCATAATAGCCAGAATAGTATTACACAGCACTCGTCAGTTCCGACGTAGACCTACTAATTCTAGAACGGCTTGACTTCAAACACTTCTATATATATATATATTCTTTACTAATCGTATCCCTGGATTTACTAACCTGCGTTCAAGTTTGTATCTTTACGTTTAATATTACTTATTTTTCTATCTCAAATATCTGTTTGCTTGTTCATTATTTTGTGCGGATCCTCACCCGGAATCCACAACAATATTGATTCACAAATAATTTATGCTTTTGTTTATCAACATTATTCTTAAGGGTAGAATTCAATTTTATTCAGTTAAATATTCACGGCCTTCGGTATTTCAATGCGAACTAAGAATTCTAAATGAATAATAGGAAAAATTCACCGCGCAAAATATTAACTTTCTTTCATGGCGATCAGCTTTTGGCTGGCTCTTCTTCGTCTATGTGCCCTGTCCTTTCAGGACGTAGGTGATCATTGCTTTCCACGTCTTATTATCACTGGTGGCTTTTGGCACGCCTTCTCCTGTTAAACCATGCAACCCTCGTTCCATCATCCACTTGATTAGGTCCTTCAAATATGTTATCCGCTGCTTTCCCCTGTTTCTTTTCGTCTGTACCTGGCCTGTTAGTATCAGGTTCTTGAAGCCCTTTTTCCTCATTGCATGTCCCAGGAAAGAAATTCAGCTGTCTCTTCCTGATGCTCAGTATTAATTTCCTTTTCGTTTCCATCATTTCCAAAACCTCATCATTGCTCACATGATCAAACCATGATATTCGCAGCATCCTTTTGTAGAACTCCATTTCAGTTACTTCAAGTTTTTCCTTCATTTTTTATATTGTCCAGTATTCTCTGCCATATTGAAGAACTGACATCACATAGCAATCCAGTACTGTCTTCTGTGTTTCTAGCAAAATTGTCTTAATACTCTACTCAGCTTCTGGAATGCTTCCTTCGCCACGCCAATTCGCCTTCGGATCTCTGTGTCGCACTTTCTGTTTTCTATTATAACCCAGGTATTCAAATTGTTGTACTTGTTTGATTTTAGTATTCCCGACATGTATTTGGCATATTGGGCTGCCATTTTTTTTTTACTGACGACCATGTATTCGGTTTCTAGCTGTTTTGATATATTTAAGAAACAGGAGTTTATCTCTATTTTGAAAGGAAGCACACTATGGATAAGCAACCCGCTCTCTTTTCACAGCGTATAGAAAAATTGAAGGTAATGTTGGTAACATTCATGGATATCATCTGTTTACCATGTCTGTCATAGTTTATGGATATAGCACGTAATCTGTTCAATGAACCAACGTCAAAAATTAACACACCCGAAACAGACACTCACCTGAACCGGATTAGATCGGCAATGCTCGGAAAAATATGGCTGCATTTATACAGTCGCATTGAATATTTTAAGCTTCCTGATTGGTTAAGCCTTCTGTTGGTGAGTTATAAAATCGGTTAGCACAGTGTTAGTGTCTGCACAGTATAAATAAGTACCAAAAAGTCCAACAAAGTAAACACCAAATTTGGTGACTAATCCGATCGATATATGCCAGCTTTTGATGGGTTTAGCATCTTTGTTAACTCCACAGTAATTTTCCATTGATTGCTTTTCACTAATGACTAGAGTTTTATCATCAAAGTCTGATGAACGCCGCAGTCTGTTTCCATAGAACGAAACTTTGTGAACCAATTTTGCATTTATCACTCAATTATGAGTCTGTGACGTAAACACAAGATATTCTTGTTGTTGTTTCTTTAGCATTATTTCTATTTTGAGCTCCCATGACATAATTTACGTAAAAGTTCTTTCAATCTCTGTATTGGTGAGGTTACAAAATGTATTCTCTCATCCATTGTGTATGCTACTAATGCTGTACAAAGATTAAACAATGATACTGAAGTCCAAATTTATTCTTAACTGTAGCGTGTGATTAGTATTTAAGATGACAGATTAGATATTACAACTGGTTTATCAAAAACGGAATTTGTGATTCACTCCAATGGCAAAAGCCCATATGGGGCGCAGCGTTGCTTCAGATTTGTCATAGTATATGTTAGGTATAAATTGATTTTTTTAATCATTTCACCCCAAGCAAAGTATTGCGCGGGGGGTTTCATAGGGGAAGGTGGTGAGAAAGAGTGGTTAGATATAGCAAATGTCAGAAGGAGGGTGATAGACGGGTAAGGATGTAGATGGGAAGAGTGTTTGAGAGAATGGATGCGAGTTAGTGTGCTAGGAGGTGTCTATTGACCTTACATTTAAACTCCTGGAGATTGTAGCCGTCGGGGAAGCAAGTATGTGGAAGGGAACTCCACAGGCGGGAAGTGCGAGAAAAGAAGCTGTTGGAGTAGAAATTGCGGTTACATTTTATCAGTTTCACTGTGAAAGGGTGGGACCTAGTTGCTAATGAAGTATCTCGTGCTAATTCGTATCTAGTAGAAGCCGTGAAAGTATTTATAGAAGTGGCACAAGGAAGCCACGTCACACCGGTGAGAGAGTGACTGCAGGCGGTCTGCCAAGTCGGTATCGATCATATTGCAGATCGTCCATTGTATTTTGTTAAGAACCCCGAGGAGATTCAGAGGGAAAGAACTTCCGGGCCCTGTACTGAGAACCGACTTTTATAGCAGCGGAATTAGCAATGGATTCGATATAGTCTTTCCACTTGAGGTCCGCTGAGAGTGTGAGGCCAAGAAGGCGTAGTGTTTTACTCTCTGGAAGGCAAGCCTGTTCCATGCTAATGGGAGGTGGGTATGATTGTCTATGATGGTTAATTTATAGCAGCTTCGTTTTGGAAGCATTAAAATTTACGAGCCATTTCTTACCCCAGTCCACTGAGGATTGGAGGTCCTTTTCAAGCTCGGCTGCGAGATTCGCTTTGTCGCCCACACTAGATTTTTGATCGAGGCGAGAGTAAACTGTGGTATAATGAAAACACACAGAACCGATTTTCCTGTACACTTTTGTGCAAATTAATTGAAAGAAAACGTATATCTTCCTAAAATCTTTCGCACTTTCCCTGATCAGTTATACGTCGTCTGCTGGCGTTGTTTCTTTCTTTCGAACGCATTTTCATTTACATTTTTGACTGATGGATCTACTTTGTTTATTCACTTTGATGACACGACTGCCATTTACAAAGCTGTCACCAACAATATCCGCGATCTCTCTATGGTGCTGAGGAAAGAAATAGAAGTCGATTACACCCTGTTCCCCCAGAAGCTCTAAGACTGACTGTATGGTAACAGAAAGAAAACTAAAGCAGCTGTTTCAATGAATTTGAACAATGTTGTACCTGTAGTTCGTCACTTATAACGGTTTATAAATTATGATTGACTAAGAGATGTCACAGTACTTTACAGTATCATTATATTAATGTGAAGCTATAGGGAGATTTGATTAATACTTCTTTGATTCGGCCTTGTGTCAGGCATAACCGAATTTCCTACAGTTTACAGGATTTCTGTAGAATTATCATCATCAGAGTATATCAGAAGGTTTCCATCAGAAGGTTAGTTATCGGCAGGTTGGAAAGTGTGGAATTGTGTCGAATAGTGTAAGAATATAATATATACATAAAAGGAACGATTAACATAAGTTGTAATAGTTAATTTATTCAGTAGGAATGTCTTTGGATGGAGAAGAGGTAGAAGCAAAAGGAATTAGCAGAAGGAAAAAAAAACGAGGACGAATGTTCGGGTAAGCTTGAAGCTTCTCTCCTTACATTTTAGCTTGTCGTCTTTGCTGCTTCCATCCCCTGACTGACTCACTAACGCTGATTGGGGCCATTTTATTTTCATTAGATTTTTCACACTGACTCACGAAGTCCTCAAAACTTGCAAGTCGCTCCCATTGGTCAAAAATCAATTTAACACCTACTTACGAAATCTTGTTCGACTTTTGCTTTGGTCAATCCTTTTTCTATTTGCGAAAAACTAGGATTTTACACGTCATTGTGAATTTTTGTAGAAGGGAAGAAGAAGGTTTATTTTAAATCTTAATTTCTTATCCACTACAAATCTTACATCAAGCACGACCCCCCGGTAAATAAGACTGGCAATTGCATGGAAATCAAGCCCATCGTTTTTATCCAAATTAAATCAAAGGCACACTTTAAAAAAAAATAATTCCAGCCCAAGCAAGGCGATAATTCTACTAAGATACAAGTGTGCATACTAGAATTAAAGGAGAACTAGAAAAAATTCGTGAGGAAAAACGATAATAAAGTAACATGTATTCAGGAAGAAAGAAAATCGCGATTGAGGTTGTTTTTAAATTTTTTCAATATTCTACGAGAATAATGAACAAAAGAACTGGAAGAGAAATCTATAGATGTGAGGTGCGAGAAAAAAAATTACAATGGAATATACAGTTACATCTATCTGGTTCATAGGTTCCGAAACATTTTGCTGCGATTACCCCAAAATACAATTTCACTTTTATCGATTACCCTAATGAACAAATACCCGTAATATAGGAAAAGAAGTAATTATATTTTCATACATCAAAAGCAGACAAATTTAATGGAAATTATTCAATACAATAGTACCAATCTATAATAATCAGAAGTATAGTAGCCGTAACCTAGCTGTGATTCTTAATGTGAGTGTTGAGCATGTATTGCCTGTGCCAGTTTATTTACTCTTGGCTTTGTGACTGAAAGGCCGATTCGGCCGTCGTTTGCCACGTTGAATTTGCTATGTTTCTTGGTCTTCATTCCAAGGGCACAGTGCGAAATTATAAGCTGATTGCCTCTTCCCAAACCAAACATCCATTATCCCCCAAAAATGGGCTCATTACCCCACTGGGGGAATTTACCCCGGGTTTGGGAACCATGGACGTAGTTCAACAGTAAAAAGGTAAGAATTAGTTGCCATTCTAGACGTACACATATAGTCATGCCGTCGAGGCACCATAAATGAAAGCATATAAAAATAATTGCCAGGAAAATATTTATTGAAAAACCAGGTTACAGCGGTGGGAACGTGACTGAAGTCGAGATGCCAGGTTAGGATTGGTATCCCAAAATCTGTCGTTTATCAGCAGTGAAAGAAATTGAAATAGTTATCAATTATTTATAAATGTGTTATGATGAAACACACCTATTCCTCAGATAATGGACTCTCCCTCCTATATTAAGAAGAGTTAACAGGAAGTTAATGGAAGAAGTTCCTGAGAAGTTCATGAGAAGTTCCTGGGAAATTCATAGGAGTTCTTAGGAGTTCTAGACAGTTTTTTAGAGTTTTATTGGAGTTCAGTAGAACAACTAGGCAGTTGATATTAGTCAGCAGTTAGCCAAATATTAAGGAGTCAGCCAAATATGAAAAGGTCAGCTTTCAGTAGAAGATTACCAATTTCCTAATGTTTTGTGTACGTTAAGTCGATTAGCAACCGATATAGCCCGATTATAACTTTCAGTGCGAAAACTAATCCACAACAACACGTGGTAAAATTATGATGAGTATAGATTTCAGGGTAATACTTACATTTGAATCTCGACACAGAGAAATATTTGTAACAGCCACCTAAAAGTGAGTGTTAGTCTTAAATCTGGAATATTAATGAAGGAATATCTTTACAATAGAAAAATGATATATAATTTATATATATATATATATATATATATATATATATATATATATACTACCGGACATAATTATTCGGCCACCCCAGTATTTTAAAATAATGATGTATTTCATACTATTTTTTAGTATTTATTGCCAAGTAAATAATTATAAATAAAAATAAAATGTGTTTTTGTTAATATTGCTTAATAACATGTGCATCAAATGAATTTATAAATATTTAATAATTAGTTATATTGTAGTTTCGTCAATGAAAGAATGAAGAAAATTTAGAGTCAGTCGAATGAGTTCACCTTTGCTTTCTTGCCTTGTAAAATTTTGCAAAGTAATAATAACTAAACAACCATTGTATTTTCATTTGGCAATAAATACAAAAATTAATATGACATATGATTTCTTTTAAAAAACTGGAGTGGCTAAAAAATTAAGGCCGGTAGTGTATATCAATAACACATTACAAGGAATTTCTTTTTTTAATAATCATATGACCCCAAGTAAGGCATTTTACTGCCACTGTTTTGCAGTGGGTTACATAGAAAGAAAGTTCTGAAAAAGAGTGACAGGTTATAGGAGATGTCAGGAAGTGGGTAAGAGAAGGATGAGAATACTGATGAGAGTGGTGTGACCGGGAAATGAGCATGAGAGAGAGAGAGTATGCAGGTTAGTGAGATAGGAGATGACTATTGACTTTACATTTAAATTCTTGGAGATTATAGCTGTCGGGAAAGCAAGTAAACGGAAGCGAATTCCACATGCAGGAAGTGCGAGAAAGGAAGCTACTGGAGTAGAATTTGTATGATAAAATGGAAAAAAAGTTTTGGTGTTACGCGTTTTGTCCTGACAGTCCGATGAAGTCCTATTGACGGAAACGCATACTTCTTTCCCCTAAAATATTTGACATAAAATGAGCAATTAATTGTAAAAGTTTAAGTAGTTAAACGACGAAATTTGGAATTTCTTGCCTAAAATTTGTTAAGAACCCAGCCCCTGCCCAGTCTGGTGCTGCTACTAGCTGACTGTTAGGAGTATCGCAGGTGCTCCCCTCCTTGCATCTTATGAAATGGCTTAACTATGTAGAAACCCAAGCAACCCCGACTCACACATTTTTCTTTCTTCCTTTTCTCTCCAAAGATGATGACAAAGAAAACTGGAGAATTATTATTTGTCTAGAAATGATTTGTCCTCCGGATCCCCCTTATCACGTTTCCAGTCCCAAATTTAAAAAAGAAAAAAAGGAAAAAAGTTTAGGTGTGGGTTCTTGGGTAATTCCAGATTTACATCTGTATTTACATCTGTATTTACATCTGCACACGAAATCAGGTAGGAAGTAATTGCCAGAGGATATGAATTAAGATAGACATTTACTGTCAAACAAAAAAAGCATTATTTTATGTATAAAAAAAGTTGTTTTTTTTTTTAAATAAAACTTGGGCACTGTCCAAATTAAAGCAATTATTGTTGTCGGCTTGAAAGACGGCTTAAAAATATTCTTGTTTTCCTTTTGTAATACGATTGAGGAGGGTAAAACCTTTTTTATCCGTCAAAACGGCAAATAAAGAACAAGGCGATATTTAAAGATTTGTCACGATTTCGTGTATGTATGTTAGCATAATGTTATTGAAATCAGTTTTCTTGTTTCGTTATGTGCCTGTCAGTAAAGCCTTTTCCCCCTTTCTGTCATTAGATATCTGTCCAAATCATAATCACCACTTTCTACCCTTATATTTTCAATTATTTCTCTTCTTCGCGCGCGCGCGCGCACACACACACACACACACACACACAAACACACACATACAGGCATGCTGTTTCTCACAACAGAAATTAATTTATTTTAAATCATATATGTCTATATTTATATATTCTTCAAAAGTTTATTTTGTAAATTTGCCAGGACCTATTTTAACATCGACATCTATTCTTTTTATTCTGGGTTTATGCCTGAAAGCAGCGTTCATATTCTATCCATTATTTGTGTCGATATTTTTTAAAAAATCTGCAAAATCTCTCTACTTACATGTGCCTTCCTACGCACAAATATCTTGGGAAAGGTATTCAACTGTCTCTTCCCTCCAGTTATGGGTTAAATAACAGGACAGATTGGGTTCTCTAGATTTAGCTGGCGACCTGTCTACAGTAGAAAGTAATGGCCACTTACTGCGGGGTAAACTTCTGCCCAATCAGTCATGTCTTTTTTGAGACATGATCACCCAAGGCGTTCATCACGTATGACACTTAACTGCCTGACTGTATTCTTAAGTACTCGGTTCTTTGAATTTATACTTATTTTTCAGTTTTTAACTGTGTTTCTCCTTTTTCCAAGCACTGTCCTGTTTTATTTTTAAACATATCACCCAAAGCAAACCAATAAAACACTAAGACGCACGGTCTTACTAAGTGTAATGTAATACAAAGGAAAATAAATGTTATTAAGAAGAGAGGACAAAAAAATAACAAGAATTGAGAAGACGAAATATAATGATTAACTCTTGTTTCCGGCCTATGGTCTGGGAAGCAGATGATCAGGTCTGGTCAGCTACGACAAGCTTTGACCAGATAAGGCCAGTCTGGTACCCAGTTACCGCATAAGCGGGGGCTGGGTAATATCTGACCTGAGCATGTACGCTCAGGTTCTCCACGTTAAAAACCGACCTTGTGTCACATCTATCTCCATATCTATCTCTATCACGAAATAGACATGATCGCCCAAGCGTTTAATACGTATGGAACTTAACTGACTGAGTGTCTTCCTAAGTACTCATCTCTTTGAATTCATACTTATTTTTCAGTTTTTAGTTTCTAATAATGTTTCTACTTTTTCCAAGTTCTGTCCTGTTTTATTTTTAAACATTTCACCCAAAGCAAACCAATAAAATCTCTAAAACGCACGGTCTTGCTGAGTGTAAAGTAATACGAGAAAAATATTATTAAGAAGAGAGAACAAACAAATAACGAGACTCGAGAAGACAAAAGTTAACTAATGACAATGCATTTAAGATGCCCAAAAAACATTGAGTTAAATTGAGTTTCGAAATGGAGAAGATCAATAGAAGACACTCTTAGCGTAGAACCTGCGGTAATCTCAAGCGATTTCAATTAGAAAATGGTGAAACCTAGCCGTCAGTTTAGTGCAGCGTTTAAATTTGTAAAGTCTAGGTACCAAACAGTAAAAATCATCAAAACTGTTTCTATGAACATATTTATCAAAAAAACACATGGAAGCTACGTTACAGAGGTGGTAGGAAAGTGGCTAAAGTGGTAATGCCACGTCAGCATATATAACATTGCAGATTATTCCTTCTATGTCATCAAGAGTAGTTAAATCTATAGCTAAAATCACCATACCAGATGTTGCAGCAATATTCAATGTAAGGACGTAAAAACCGCGTAAAATTTTCTGTTGAGAAAAACTTACGACCACGACACCGTATGTATATACATATATATATATATATATATATATATATATATATATATATATATATAGCCTTTGAGATTTGAAAAAGAAATCATTCGGTCGGCGGTTGAGAGCGAGGGAAATTTACTCTCCCCAAAATCATTTTACTCGACCTTAATAATAGCATAAACATTTTGATGATAAAACTTTGCTTTTATTAAGTTTGAGCCCTTTTAATATCATGATATACTGCTTTTGTTGTTATTTTGTTTTTCTTTTTTTTTGGTAATTGTGTGGAGGCGCCTAAATTCGTAGTTTCTTTCTTCTGTTTGTCTACAACTTCCAACTCATAGATGATAAAAATAACAAATCTGATTTTCTCAAAGCTTTTCTACAAAAAATTACTTCATTTAATTGTATAACTTGTTTTTCCGTTCTTAGATACGCGTACTTTTTTCTTTCTTTCAAATGCTCGTTTTTAATTTTTGTAATCCTGGAGAAAATATAAGATAATAATTTTCCAAATGAGTTTCTAAAATTCTGTGAGCGTCTTAAATCTGGGTGACAGAGTATATTTGGTTGCACTCTGGAAGCGTTAATTAAACGAATGTTTACACTGACGAGGACCATAAAAGCCAATAATTCAATAATGTCATTGTAGATCATTCTAAGTAACTTGGGAATCCACAATAGCATACTTTTAAGTTGAAAAAAGAAACATATTTTCTTTTTCTATATTTGAAGATTTTTAATCAATCGCGGGCGAGTAAAGCAATAAACGTTAATCGCACAATTAAGTTTTAATCGACTGAGTCGATCGGATGATTGAAATGTCAAAGGATATATATATATATATATATATATATTGTGTATGTGTATTTTGGCAGCATTTTTTAATTAATACATGTTTCATTAAATAATATTTTATATAAGTTTTTTCGTATTCTCTGGTAAGCTTAATAGCATTATCATTAAATAAAGAAAGAAAATTATAATATTGATACATAATTTTCTACTAATCCAATCTAAACTTTCCGCTTACATAAACCATTTTCAAAGGTGTCAAATTACATTATATATTATAAACATGGACAAATATTAATGACAAACTGTTCTTGTTTACATGGAAGATTTCCAAGCAACAACAAACTCGTACATTTAAAACGCTGGAAGCGTCTTATTTTTTTTATTAATTATTAATATTATTATATATTAATTAATATATTACTATCTATTAAAAAAACTAGTTTTCAATCTCAGTTGGTCATGACAGACATTACGAGCTGTGATGCAACATTTACTTCCAGCGTTTTAAATGCACGAGTTTGTTTTTGCTTGGAAAACTTCCATCTAAACAAAAACAGTTTGTCACTATAGTTTATCCGTGTTTATAATGGGAATTAAAAGAAAGTAACTTAGATCCTCAGATAAAATGGAAACTCATAGACAAGGCTAGGACCCCTAATAGCTTAAGAGCTATTTTGACAGAAAAAATTAAAATTTTAAAATTTCAAGCTCAAAATATACTCCTGAACAAACGAATGCGGACCATAAGTATGTGTCACCATAGAAATAAGTATAAATTACAATAATTATTCTATTCTCCCAATTAGTCCCAAGAATTAAAAAAAAAAATTCCAAGCACTTACTTCCCCACCACCTACCAATACTAACTCAAGGGTCAAGACACATACCTCCGACTACCAAAGAAAAATTACTACTAAATTCTTTCCCCTAGCCTAACCCCACAAAAAACAATACATCCCAACCCCTTCCTTTCACTAAGCTATATATATATATATATATATATATATATATATGTATATATATATATATATATATCACTGTGTCGGGTCGGTGACTAAGCCAGCTACACCACACCATGTTCTTGCGACTGAGGCAGTTTGTTAGCAACACATAAGATGAAAAATAGATGTAAGAAAGGATGGAAGAACTCAAGAAATCTCGATGAGTCAACAACCAGCTAACTAGAGGCGGCGTCTTAATAAACCACCGTGTAGAAGGCAACGGAAACCACTCTACTATTAATCTCAAGAAATATCATGACAGTTATCAACCGAAGTATAAAACCCAACTGCATGAAGGCGGTGAAGTCTATTATCTCTTCACCCAGTGAACATATACATGTGCTATAGATGTCACCTGATCGTAATCCAACTACTCTAAGCATAACCGGTGTAAAGGGGCTAAAATTCCTCGGAACTGATCCTTCGTACGGAAAAAAGTGACATGACGACTAGTGTCACTGGACCTGCAACAAGCGATTTTTTGAAGCAAAAATAACTCTCGGGACATGAAAGGTTAGAAATTTAAACAATTCTGACACGTTGAAAAATGTAAAGTCGTAGATGAATAAATTAAATGTTAAAAACTAGGTCACCAAACAATGTAGATCTTGACAGTGACAACAACAGGATTATATATGCAGGTGGAGAGAAAAATGTCAAAAGAGTTGGATTGATACTAAATCAAGATATGAAGAAATACATTCTGGGATACTATCAGAATCCGAAAGAATTCTTGCAGTTAAATTGAAAGGAAAGCCTTTCAATATATATTATACGTATGTATGCACTGATAGTACAAAGTTTGAAACAAGAAATCGAATCTTTTTACTTCATGCTAGACACAGCCAATCACAAGACAATATAATGATCATTGCAGACAGAGATACCAAGGCAGATGAGAACAGGGGAGGGGTAATAGCTTGCATATACGGACTAGAAACTCCCACCAACGCGGAGAAAATGGGTCTTATGATGCACGGTGAATGAACAGGTAATAGCCAACATCTGGTTCCAAAAATATCTGAGACGATTACGGACATGGAGGAGTCGTGGAGGAGAAACTAAAAATCAAATCGATTGCATAGCTATCAGCAACATGTTCAGGAATGCAGTTGTACATTGAATAACGTAATGCTGACTGTGGAATTCAGGAAGCCGAGTTCGAATTCCAGTTGAATTCATTGCATTCACTTACACGCAAATACCCTTGGGAAAGGCATTAATCCGTCTCTTCCTTCCAGTTATGGGTTAAATAGCAGGACAGATTGGGTTCTATAGCCTTGGCCAGCAACCGGTCTACCGCGGAAAGCAATGGCAACCTAGTGCGGGATAATCTTCTGCCTAGTCAGTCATGTCTCTTTCGAGACATGATCGCCCAAGCGTGTATCACGTATGGCACTTAACTGACTGACTCACTGAATGTGGAATCGATCACCTTTCTGCTATGTGTAGACTAAGAATGAGACTATAGAAACTTAAAAATCCTAAAGCATAACTCATATTGCAATACAACAGAACCTAATCAAATCGAATCTGAAGGAAAAATATATGAACAGTGTGAGAATAAGGTACTAGGGACAAACGTGAAACTGTTACTCGAAATGGGAAACACTAAGAAAACGACATCGTCACTAAAGAAAATGAACGAAATAATTAAACGGTTAGATCACAAATTGGATTCTCGATATTTTTTTTAATCATTTCACCCCAAGCAAGGCGGAAATGCCACTGATGTGCAGGGGGCTACATAACTGCAAAAATATTAATTAGAAGAGAGTGAGGAGTACAGATCTGTTAGAAAAGAGCAATAGAAAGATGAGAATGCAGGTGTGATGACAGTTAAGTAGGTGGAGGGAAAGGGAAGGATATACGGGGTGGGGAGAGAGCTAGTGTCCAGTGGTTAATAGATGAGTATTGACATTGCATTTAAATTCTTGGAGGTTGTAGCCATCAGGAAAGCAAGAATATGGGAGAGAGTTCCACAGGCGGGAAGTGCGAGAGAAGAAGCTGCAGGAGTAGAATTGTCGTCTGCATTTGGCTAACCTAACTGTGAATGGGTGGGACCCAGTTGCCAATCTGGTTGCACGAGTAAACACCTGTTGTGGAGGCAAGTGACTTAAGTTCGTCCGGGCAGAAGCCATGAAAGTATTTAGAGAACAGACAAAGGGATGCCACATTTCGTCGGTGGGGAAGTGGCTGCAGTCGAGCTACCAGATCAGTACCTATCACATTACAGAATCTCCTTTAGAGCCTGTCGAGAACACTGAGGTGAACGGCAGGGGCGCCTGACCATAAATGACAGCAGTACTCCATGCACGGACGGATGGTTGACTTGTATATATGCAGGATTGATTCAGGCGGAAAAACCATCCTGGATCGACATAATAACCCAACCTTCTTAGCAGTGGATTTAGCTATGCATATGATGCAAAAAAGACAGAAAACAGTTCTAAGAAATGGAACGGAATACAGAAAACAGGAAATTGACATCAGGAACAAACAGGCAGGCAAAAGAAGAATGGCTCAACGAAAAATTTGTAGAAATAAAAAGAATGAGTAAAAAGAGAAATATGCACAAAAGACATGCTTATCAACAAGATGCATAAAATTCAAGAAGCGAACGCTCATATTAGAGAAAGAAAAAGTACTTCAGCGATGGAATGAATACAGTGAAGACCCCTTTCGACATCGAATGAGAACATCCGACAATGCATGAATACCGACGGGGCGAAAACCGAAGTGAGAGCCGCACTGTCTAAATGAAAAGAAACAAAACGGCAGGGCCAGGCGGGGTTGCAATAAAGATGCTGACAACCATAGACAATTTGGGAATAGACAAGATTACACAAATAATAAATTAAATCTATAGCAGCAGTGACATTCCGGAAAACCTCAGTAGATATACAGTGGAACCTGTCGCATGGGACTACCTCTACTGCCATCAAAAACTGGCCGCATATGGAGAGATAGAGACAGATATACCCAGACCGAAGTAAAGTAGATAGATATAAAAAAAATAAAGGAACGAAGAGATAGACATTTAAGAAAGGGACATAACTGTGATTTTTCCAATCTATGAATTTATCCAAGTTAGTACAGAGACTGCTATATATCTCTTGAACATGTCAAATGCAACACATGTTGTACAAAACAACCGATATTTGACCGTTAGGTAAACTCAGGCAACGTACATTTCAAAAAGTAATAACAGTTTGATGCAACACTACAATAGCAGAACAATGAGGAAGTGTTCCTGATTTTGATCAAAGCAAAATGAAATAGATTATTCATTTAGTTTCTCCTTATTTAGAAGTTCGCAGTGTACGACCAAAATGGATTTTTTAAAAGTTGTCGCTTGAACAATGATTTTCATGATCATGATCTTATATATATATATATATATATAGCGTTACATGCATATAGATAGATAGATAGATAGATAAATAGAAACCGTCATATATATATATATATATATATATATATATATGTACAGATATATATATATATATATATATATATAGTTACATAAATATAGCGTTATATAAATATACATAGCGTTATATATACATTTAGAGAGACCGTTATTTATATAGCGAGAGAGAGTGAGAGAGCGTTATATATATATATATATATATATATAGAGAGAGAGAGAGAGGGTTATATATATATATATATAGCTTTATATATATACATAGAGAGAGTGAGAGTTATATATAGTGAGAGAGAACGCATTATATATATAGCGTTATATATAGAGAGAGAGAGTTAAGCTCGATCAAGCGCACCGCTTCTCACAAATTCCGTGGTGGAACTTGTTTGGAGAAGTCGTGGCTCGGGGAGGCACTATCCTACCGGTAAAGGAACTTGGAGGAGTTCCACTACGGAATTTGTGAGGAGTCGCACGATTCATCAAGCTTAATTCGTTACCTTTCGACACCAGGGCCCGTGGTACAGTTGGTATGACATCAGCTTAATAACCAAATTGACGGGTTTCGATTCCTGGTAGTGGATGCGCACTGCTGAAGAATCCCACATATAGGACGAAACGGCCGTCTAGTGCTTTCTGCATTCTGTTGATATCGAATATAAAGCTCTATGAATTACTTAATAATTATTCAAAATACTCCTACTATTTGAGTATATATCTATATACATATATATATCATTATGCTATATATATATATATATAGTGAGAGACCGTCATATATGTATATGTAGCGTTATATATATATATATATATAGAGAGAGAGAGAGAGGGCGTTATATATATAGTGAGAGAGTGATATATAGATATAGACAGAGCGTTATATATGCATTGTGAGAGCACGTTATATACATATAGAGAGTGAGAGAGCCTTATTTTTATGTAGAGACTGTGAGAAAGCGACATATATATATATATATATATATATATATATATATATATTGTTTTTATTCCGCTTAATTTATTGGTCTTTCATATGGTATTATCTTTTATGAATATTTTAGTGTTGAATTTTATTCTGCAGTTTTATTGACATTTGTATTTCTATATTTATTTTTATCTCCTTTTATTCGTCTTTCTTCTGTCGTCCATGTTGGTAGATTTCCTGAACACTAACAATCCCTTCCTTCTTGATTTTCAGTGGTATACGTCAGAGTGAGCGGAAAATTTTGTTCACACAATTTTAGGCCGTTAAATTGCTAAATTAAGCTACTTGATTATTAATTCATTTTCCCAGCGTTAGAAATGTCAATTGGCTACTGTTAAAAATTCTTCTTCTTCAATATGCTCTGTCCCTTCAGGACCTAGGCGATCATGGTTCTCCACGTCTCCTTATCCCTTGTGGCTCTTAGTATGTTTGAGCCTGTTGCTCCTGGCAACCCCCGTTCTGTCATCCACCTGATCAGACCCTGCAAATATGTTATCCGCTGCCTTCCTCTGTCTCTCCTTCCTTCTATCTGACCAGTCAGTATCAGGTTCTCCAGGCTCTCTTTCCTCATTGCATGTCCCAGGAACTTCAGTTGTCTCTTCCTGATGCTCAGCATCAATTTCCTTTTTGTTGCCATTCTTTCCAACACCTCCTCGTTGCTTGCATGCTCAGTCCACGATATCCGTAGTATCCTTCTGTAGAACCACATTTCGGCCGCCACCAGTTTTGTCCTTATTTTCGATGATATTGTCCAGCATTCACTGTCGTATTGAAGAAATGACATCACATAGCAGTCTAGCACTCTTTTCTTCGTTTCTATTGAGATTTTCCTGTGTGTTTATTTTGCTCATCTTCTGGAACGCGTCCTTTGCCATGCCAATTCGCCTTCGGATCTCCGTGTCGCACTTTCCATCTTCTGTTAGAACACTTCCAAGGTACTTACATTTTTGTACTTGCTTGATTCTGTTATCCCCCACCTGTATTTGGCATTTTGGGTTGTATCTTTTGCTGATGACCATGCACTCAGTTTTCTTAAAGTCTATTTGTAGTCCCTTCTTGTCACTCTCCACTGCTACTCTCTGTATGAGGTCTTGTAGTTTCTTTTCCGTGTCCGCAATCAGCACTGTATCGTGCGCATGCCATTTAAAAGGCCCAAAATCTAATCGAGTTAGGCGTTACAGAATGTGAGGTAAGGTTTATAAAGATATCTAGAGAAGATAACTATCGACAGTATACTTGAACAGGTTAGGATTGCAGTGATCAGGGAAACATCCTTTTAGGAGTCGGTTCCTCAAAGCAGTGGTTCGTGGAAGGAAGCTGCTCGAGTGGAAATTAAGTTTCACTAATTGTTTCCGAAAAGGATGATATTGGTTCGATATACAAAGTGCTTTTCATGATATTGGTTCGATATACAAAGTGCTTTTATTGACGGGTCTTAGGCGTAAATGTTAAAACTGATGAAACAAAGAAAATAGTTTGTCGAACCACTTTCCACGGAAATAACAAAAGAAAGGTGAAAAACGTGCAACGTTTGGTCTATGGGGAAGGTGTTTTAGGGTGGAAAATATTTTGTCACTCACAAGGATGCAGAGATAATTTTTAGACTCTATCGACACAGGAAAGTGAAGACTTTCTAGCTCCTGACCGTATTTTGTAGCAATAATCCATAGCGAAATACGCAGTTTAGTTATTTGCAGAAAACAATCAACACATTGTAAAATTCGAAAAGTGAAAATAAAACGAAAGATAAAAACAAAAAAGTAATCAAAGAATACCTTCACCGTAAGCAAACCAACTCTCATTGGCAAGCAAAGATCATTAACGCACGGAAAATGCCTAAAAGTTATATATTGTTTTGTGCAAAGAATTTATTTTAAATGAATGAGCAGGTTCATGTCGACTTCTCAGTTTCGTGAGGGCACCTTTATGATGCCTTCACAGATCGGGGCTGTTTTTTTTTCTGCAAGATAACCAGCTCCGATGGGTGAAGGCATTATAACGGTGTCCTCACGAAACTTCAAAGTCGGCATGAAACTGCTCAGTTATCATACGCTAAAGGTCAGCCTCCTTCAACCGACCGCCCATAACTCAGAGGTAGAATCGCCCACAGCCACCAATTCGGTCGAGTTTCAATCCTGGGTTAAAAGCAATCGGATGTTTAACCGTACTAATGATCTGTCTGCGGATGACGATATTTGAAATGTTATTCTGAACATTATTTTTGATCGTTACTTCTATTTAAGTATATATTCTTTGTATAATCGAACAGTATATATATATATATTTATTTCTACCGGCCTGATTATTTACGATAATTTTTTTTCAGGCCGGTAGAAATGAATATATATACTGCTTGATTATAAACAGAGAATCTACTTAAATACGAGTATCGATCAAAAATAATGTTCAAACAAATCATTTCAAATTGTCGGTTTTTAAAAACCATTTCGTTAATTTCTTGTTATATATATATATATATATATATATATATATATATATATATATATAATGTAATATAATATAATATAATATAATATAATATAATATAAATATGTTATAATAACACAACAAAAGTAGCTGTTTTGTTTCTACACTACCTGTGCCTCTAAAAGAAATTTAAAAACAATATAAGGCATAATAGAATATTAAATAAATATATATATATTCGTCATCCACATACAAGCCTGTTTCGCTATATCACAGCTCATCAGAGATGCTAGACATGCACTTGCTTTTGGCCGGCATCGAAACTCGAACGATTTACTATCAGTTGGAGTTTTTAACCCTAAGGCATAGGCGCATGGAATCGGAGAAGGGATATTTTACCGTGCTATATATAAGCGGCGTATAAACACGCCAGTCTTCGAAACAACTCAGTTCATTGCTGAAGAGTTATTCATAAATCGCAGAAGTGTAACTGGGTTGTTTATATAAGAAAATGCTGGAGAACTCGGAATTGTAAAACTATTGGATCTCTTCACCTTTAGGGTAGGTCGATTTTGTAACTGTCAAAAATCGCACTTAAAGAAAGTTGGAAAATAATGTCAAGAGTTACCACAAGAAATATTTTTCTTCTAAACTTTGGATTTATTTGAGCATTTAAATTTAAAAACGAAGTCAATTTGGATTTTTATCGCGATACATGTCACAGGAAACATGTGTCGTTTAAATAAAACCCGAGTTTTAACAAAAAGAAAAAATACAATACGCTTAATAATAGATATTTTTAAGTTTAGTATTCCTTTTTTTAGAAATTAAATTAAAACATCAAAATTAAAAAGGAATAAAAACACTATGATATTTAATTTAATAATACAAATAACTATTTACGTATGCCATTTTATTTATTGTTATTTTTATGGTATTCACCTGTTGGAATTACCTCCTCCTAAACGATTGTTTTTACTTTGTTTACTCTTTTACGCTTTTAATTATCACGAATATCTCTTGTATTTTTTTAATAGTTAAGTCTTATTTTAATGAACAATTCAACTTTTATAATTATTCTGATTTGTTTATATTTTTAAATTTAATCTCGGAAGTAACTCTACTTGAAGGTAAGTAAACATTACTTTTTATTTAATCAAAATTTATCAAATTTATTTTTAAAATATTTGTGGAATTTCATTTCTGATAGTACATATATTTTTTCAGGTATTTCAGGATCGTGAATACCTAATAGGATCAGAGGTGCAAAATAGGGCCTAAGGGCACTTTCCAGCTTGGACCTGTTGGTAAAAGTGCTATAAAAAGTAAAAGAGAAAGAAAGAGGTTAAGAAAAAGTTTAAAATGTTCAGGTTAATGTTTTTTCCTCTCCTACTCATCTTCTCCAAGTAAAAACCACAAGAAGAATATTTTCAGCCAAGTAGTAATCCAAAAGGCTCTTATAATTTCCAAGATATGCTTACAAGATTGTCAGGAGGGACATATCTTCTAATCTTAGAGCCAGCCTTGTCAATGCCTTGCTCTTGGATTTGAAGGCAATGGGCCTTCTTATACCAAATATTAATATGAAAGATATTATAGATAAATGCAAAGTTGATAGGGCAAAGTCTAAAGTGAAAACAACTGCTCAACAAAACATGATGAAAGTGTGGAAAATCTTATATGTATTTCAGTTGATGGGAGAACGAATAAGGACATATTGCTGTATGAGGAAATTGTGGAGGAAAATGGATAGAAAACTATGAAAAATACTAAGGAACCAGAACGGCATTTAACTTTTAGAAAGGAGGCACCACATGAAAGTCAATATCTGATACACAGAGTTCTCCCTAATAGTCGTGCAACAGGTGTTGTTCATGCAGAGCAAATGGTGGATGTTTTGCATGAATTTAACCGTGAGAACACTATCAAGGCTATCCTTGTTGACAACACTAATGCCAACACAGGCTGTGAAGGTGGAATGGTTGCAATTTGAGAAAAAAAATTAAAAAAAAATCTTCATGCAATTGGTTACTATTTGCACCATAATGAACTACCTTTCAGAGCTCTTTTCACAAACATAGATGGTTGCACAAAAGACCCTACAGCATTCAGTGGTCCTATGGGGAAATTATGCTCAAATGATTGCCATAATTTATCACAAATATCATTTTCTACTATTAGCAGTCCTCTGGATTCAATTTTGAAAATTGATGAAATACATGGTCTTAATCGTGACCAAAGTCTCCTGTATGAATACACAGGGGATATTTCTAGAGGTAAGGTTGATTCTAGATATGCCTCCTGGAAAATTGGTTCTTTAAACCAAGCAAGGCGGTTAACTTTGGCCATCAGGCTTATGCGTTTATGGAGTCATGGCACATACCCACAAAAGCTCACAACAAAACTCCACAGTTTAATAAGTTTTATTTTAAATGTGCATGCCACTTGTTGGTTTGAAATTAAAAGAAATAATAAGTTTCACAATCGGCAAGTGCACATTTCTAATACGATCCAGAAGATGAAGAAGCAGCCTCATGAAACCCAACATCACTTTAAGAAATATACAAGGAAATACATTTTGTTTACTGTCTGAAAACCTATATTCCATGGTCAAATCTGATGAAGTTGAAGTAAGAGAAGAAGCTTTAAAAAGAGGTTTGGCCATTAGGTAAGTAAATATTTATTTATATATCTATCAATGAATCAATTATTTATTGCAATTTATAGAATCATTTTAAAAAATTTATCTAATTTCACTATAATTATTAAAGTAGTATCAATAAATAAATTTTTATATTCGTTCAGTAATGGGGAGTCAACCAAGAAATGGTTAAAAAGAATACCAACCATTAATTTTAATGCCACACACTGGACACAGTTGATAAATTTGTCATTATGTGGCATTTTTGAACCACCAATGACGGAAGATTTTTCTGAATCTGAACTTCAGGAATCGTTGTCAAATGGAACCAAGCTTGACTTGGCAAATTTGCCCCCACATTCCCAAGGCATGGAACGGGCAGTCAAGTTAACATCAGAAGCTTTGCAAACTGCATATAGTTTTGGAGCAAGGCATCAACATATTACAGCCAAAGTTTTGAGTCAGAAATTGAGACCAGCATTTTTGTCTAAGGGGTCTTATATGGAGCAATTTGACTCTATATATTAAGCTCTATTAAGTGTTTGTTTTTCCATATTTGTTTGTTTGTTTGCTATATTTTCACTTATGACAGAAAAAAATCATTTATGGTATTCAAATATTACTGCTTAATTCATAATGTTAAAAGGCAGTCTTTTAAACCAGATACTGAAAAGGGGGGTGCAGATTTTCAATTTGAAGATTAGTCATCATTTTTTTAAGTAATATCATTTTTATAAAATAAAATGACATTCCCTGATTTAAATACTAAAATCTTGCAAAAACGAGGGATTTTCAGTTTATTTTTGTCTGCGATCTTTGATCCCAAACGCTCAAAAAATCGTTGAAGTATTTGATCTAATATTTTATATAAGTACTTAATAGGTCCATACACAACTTCTGGTAAGTGAGATCTTTTAATATTTTAAGAAAAGTGAAAAACCAACCTACTCTAATATATATATATATATATATATATATATATATATATATATATATTGATTGATTGTTTAATACTTAGGTTTTGGTCATAATAGCGTTAGACCAGTACAGATTTGTATTAAAAAGTGTTCAATACAATTATAATGTAGAACTTTTGAATATTTCTATTTTTAAACGAGTTATTTCCTTTGTAAATGTGTTTAATTATACTATTTGGATGATTCGACTTTGCATTTATGAATGATAACTTAGTGTTTGTTTTCATGTATGGCGAGACATTTGCAGTTTGTAAATTACGTTCTACATCTAAATATTGTACCATTTTATTAATTGTGTTCACTAAAATATCAAAATCTAGTTCTTTGAATAATTTGAAAAGCTGTTTCCTTATTTTATCATTTATTCTTTTGTTGTCTGGTGCTATTATTAATCCGTCATCTCTATATAATCCATGGTTGTCAATATGGATTATTTTGTTTATTTTGTTTAAAAGGTCTATTCCCATCAATTCTGAGATTTCTGCTCCATCATACGATCCTTGTAGTACATCGAATACTCCGTTGTTGGATTTCTTGATCCATGCTATACCTTTGTGGAAAAGTATACATTTTCGGTAATGTAATATTATGTCAATATGCTCTGATGGTATTTTTATGTACATTTTTGCAAAATTAAATGCTTCCCGTAAACTTTTCTCACATATTGATGGGTAAAAGTTTTTTTATTTCATATTTGATGAATGTGTATTTAATTTTGCATTTAATTTTTTGGAACCAGAAAATACAATCACTATTGTTTTTCCACTGGTTTGCTTGAGTGGCTGTTCTTAACAAGTCGCAAATATTTTTAAATATTTGATGGCTTAGTTTGCTCACGTCTGTTTTTGTTGGATTAATGTGTCTGTATGATGGATTGTTGGTAAAGTCATCCTTGTAGTCTTTCACTGTATGGAAAGCTTGTTTGCCAGTTAATATTTGTAGTTTATTACTTAAATTTAATTTGTCTGTGATGATTTTAGCCTCCTTATTGATGTTTTCAATGTATGAATCTGGGGCTTTTTTGTAAGATTTACTGAGCTCTTCTATGACCTTTTTGTATATTTTTGGGTTCATTTGGTATATATTGCTGGATTTATCTCCTTTAATAATAACGTTTTATGTTTTTTATATCTTCTTTACTTCGGTATTTAATAATTTCTGGAATTTGTTTTTGATTTTTTAAAATTATATATTATCTAAAATAGAAATCGGAGAAGAGGAAAATCATACCGATATCTAACAGGAAAGAATACATGCTTAAACTACTACAAAAATTAAATAATTCTTAATAAGGATGAGCCGAAAAGCTTTTTTCTTTTTGAATAAAAATACAGAAACAAGAAAAGATAAAAATGTAAGTAATTTTAATTTTTTAAAACAACGAATTATCCCCCTTTAATCAAAGAATTAATTACTTTTGAAAAAGACATGATTTTTATTTAATTATGACTAAATGCATCCACACTAAGAAATACCTCTTAGGTTCATTCAGCCATTGATGAAAACGTCATAATCCGTTTTAATTTAAACATTGTGCGTTCATAAATTCCCTGCCACGTGAACGTTCAAATAAAACAATGTTACAAAAGCGTTCTTAAAAAGAAAAACGTCAAACGGTAAAATGAGTTATTAATAATCGCCTGAAGATACCACTCATGGTAGAAACCTGGGTAGCGAAATAACTCGTTTAAAAATGAATATATATATATATATATATATATATATATATATATAATTATTTTTCTTTAATCCGAAGTGAAAAACTAGGAAGGTAAATTCCAAGAACCTGATCCTAATTACTAATTTTAATATTAAAAAATGATGCAGGAGGAAAGCTCAAAGTAATGTGTAGGGAAATAATTCAAGGATATTTTTTCAAATCTATTTTGAACAAAAATTTACCTCAAATTAAATAATAATGCACTTCCTGACACATTTTTATCTCAAGGCCCTGACGTAAAGAATACGTCCAATTTTAACCCTCAATTTTACGTCATTATTAAAGGTGTCCTTTCGAAAACGATCGAAATATATGAAAATCAAACGATGCAAAGTCTGTAGAGTGGCAGCGTTACTTATTCGAGTTATTTAATCGCGGTTTCGGTTTTGGTCCTACTAGTGATGCGAAACGGGCATTGTCGTTTTCGAGAAGAACTCAGTGTCGCCTATTCGGTCTCTTTCTTTATTTAGTCTGTACAGTTGCTGAACGTAGATCTAAGCATTGAGCGTGTGGTTGCGCTGTAACATATTCGTAATATGTTATTCCTTCTCAACAAACACATCATCGTAATCTTGCGGCCATTGACAGAGATAGAACTCACTACACCCCCTCCAGTTTTCCCTGTGTATTTGGAACCCTGGCGCAGTTTTGCGAGCAAAAGTCTTATCTTGTCATACAGTTGAACACTTGATGCTTCACCAGGGCTACCAAGGGTATTTTTATTGTGACACCAACACTAGATGAGTTGCGTCCAGGCCCCATCCTGTTATTTAACCCATAACTGGAGGGAATGACGGATTAATACCTTTCCCAAGGGTACCATTGCTGATGTGATTGCAGGGTACTCAACTGGAATTCGAACTCGGCTCACCGATTTCCTCTTTCCAAGCAGATATCCACTGCACCACAACACACATCCGTCACTGAACGCTTACAGTGCCTGGTATCCCCAAGCGGTCACCCATCTAAGTACTGACCAGGCTCAACGTTGCTTTACTTCGGTGATCCAGCGAGAACCGGTGTATTCAACGTGATATGGCCGTAAGCCCGCACATCCGTCACTAAACGCTTACAGCGCCTGGTATTCCCAAGCGGTAACCCATCTAAGTACTGACCAGGCTCAACGTTGCATAACTTCTGTGATCGAACTTGAACCGGTGTATTCAACGTGATATGCCGTAAGCACATATTATGATAACAAAACACATAATATGACATTTCGAGGATGAAGGTCTTGTTTTTGCTCGCTGAAGCGTTTTTTTGTTTTGTCTGTTTGATTGTTTTTGTGGGGTTAAGCCTTTCTTTCCCCTGCTTTATACTGATGTGAAGGCACAAGTTTTCATTTCCAGTGACAATATGGTAATGAAATTGTTGTTTGTGATCAAGTGTTGGGTGATGTCAAGCGGCTATTGTGTAGTATTGTTTTTTATTGTTTTCGCTCAAAGTGAGTGGCACCCAAGTGGCGAGTTACTGAACAGTTTATATTGGATGCATGTGGTTCACCAGCATTTTTGTTCACAATCCACCTGCTCCAATAATTCTCTGGTCGTTTGACGTGGATTTTTGAGAAAAAAGAACTGATTCAATAGCATTTCATCAAACTCAATTTGTCGACCGATGCGCGATCTGTCCTTGAGATCAAAATTCCCAATTTTGAAGTCCGAAAACCAACGACCAGCCGTACTTTAAGGCAACGCTCCGTTTTCCATACACAGCTCAAATCTCACGAGCAGCTTCTTTGGCCTTAACATCTCGATTAAACGTGAATATAGTGTCAAAAATTCATTTACTTGAAATTTGGTTTTTAGTGATCTGAAAAAACAAAACAAAAATATCAATAAAATTTAAAAGTCAAAATACACTGTCTTTTGCCTATATGTTTGAGATGATGTAGCATTTACACATTTTACATTATTCGGACTATTGTCTTCATCTTTGTTACTATTTGTAAGACGTTTCGGCCGTTGTACGTTCCGGACTTGTTCAGGTGCTAAGACATTTGAAACAAAATCGTGACAACGCAAGGGATGAGAACGATATACACCAGTGATTGTATTAAAGGGTTTGGTTCGAACTTTCTAGCACCTGAAGAAGGCCGGAGTATACAACGGCCAAAACGTTGTACAAATGGCAACAAAGATGAGGACAATAGTTCGAATAATATTAATAGGGTACCCTGTGTTTTCGAAGAAAGATTAACTTTCAAGTTACAAAAAACATTTTACCAACGCATATAATTCCCTCGTACATTTTAAATTTGAAAATAAAAGCTCATGAATTATTCCTTCAACAAAGAGAGAGAGAGAGAGAGAGACAGACAGACAGACAGACAGACAGACAGAGACAGAGACAGAGAGAGAGGTAGTGCACAATCGCAGTGTGTAATTTTTTTCTTTTTAGAGAAACTATAAAATTCCGTTCCTTGAAGAGGGCATTGCTAAAAATTAATTTCTTTAATCAGCACTAAAAAAAAATGCATCTTCAACGGTTAACGAACTGTATGTGTTGTTCTTGTAAAATCCTCGTAATTAAGCACACCGATATTCAATGTAACTGCTTTCTTCAGTTTCTCTATCAATAATTGTTCGATCCTCAAGAGACTGTAAGAATCGTACGTCGAAACACAAAGTCTCTAATTGTATACATTCTCATGAGAGAAACGCTCCGTTTTATCTCATTTACGCAAACATAAACCACTCATATTTTCTGGCATATTGATAAGGGGAATCCTAAAAGTTATATTTGAACTCTGCGATTCTTGCACGCCGCAATATGGTAACAGTATTCCCCGAAGCGTTAAATATTACACAGAACAGAGTAACTGTCTCTTGTCATTATGATTCATGGTGAGTTGACTAATTTCCTCTTGCGACTGTTTTGCATGACATATGAATTGAAAACGCGAGGAAAAGTTCCCTATTCCTATATATATATATATATATATATAGATAGATAGATAGATATATATATATTACTATTATTATCTATCTATCATTTTATTCATACGCTGATAACATGGAAATGTAATTAAGTGCTAGATCTGATTTTCTTGGGCATCATTACCTTGAGAGGGTGAAATAACGAATCAACATACATGCACTTATAGAGGTTGATAATGTAGGCTACAGCTTTCTTCTGCTGCTACTACTTGGAAATATAATGTAGTTATGCTTACTTAACCATTGCCTTTTTCTTTACAAGCAAATATATATATATTGTGTGTATTTTGGCAGCATTTTTTCATTAATGCATGTTTCATTAAATAATATTTTTATGTAAGTTTTTTTCGTATTCTCTGATAAGCTTAATAGCATTATCATTAAATAAAGAAAGAAAATTATAATATTGGTACATAATTTTCTACTAATCCAATCTAAACTTTCCGCTTACATAAACCATTTTCATAGGTGTCAAATTACATTATATATTATAAACATGGAAAAATGTTAATGACTTAACCACTGCCTTTTTCTTTACCAGCAAATATATGTGTGTTGTGGTGCAGTGGATATCGGCTCGGAAAGAGGAATCGGTGAGCCGAGTTCGATTTCCAGTCAAAACACTCTGCATTCACTTACGCACTGGTACCCTTGGGAAAGGTCGTTTCCCTCCAGTTATGGGTTAAATATCTGAGGTCTGCTGTTCATGCACTCCGTGGCAAACTTCTGCACCGATTGTTTGTTATCAGCAGTTCCAAAACGTGTGGATGGTGCTATACAAGCCTTCACCACTCTTTCTTTGTGTGGTAGTCTAACTGAGGTTAGACACTCATACGTCGAAATCGACGGGAGAGTCCATTATATATATATATATATATATATATATATATATATATATATATAGCTCCTTTCATACATTGAGAACTGCTTTATTAACACCTGAATTATAATACTATATTTATGTACACCAACCAAATATGTGTATTATTTACGCTCTCACACCCTGATTGAGCACACTGAAAGGCTTTGTAAACAGTAGTTACCCCGGTATATACGCATCGCTCATTCGACAATGAATTGGAGCACTCTAGCTATTGGGCGTGTTTATAAGCGCTAAAAAGCCTGCCTTCTTCTGTTGGATGCTCGTGGCCGAGTGGTAGAAATAGCCGACTGACGCCAATTCGGTCGGGTTTCAATCCTGAGTTCGGAAGCGAACGGAGTCTAAGCCGTACTGATGAGCTGTAATACAGCGAAACAGATCTGTCTGCGGATATATATATATAGAAAAGAAATCAGTTATCGTAGAATTTAGTTACAATTCGGCTCTAAATTGATGAGATCTCAATGCTTTTCTTGTATTACGCACAAATAAAAAAATAGGTACCATAGATCATCATTACGGTTTGACATCCGACTGTTTCCAGTCAGTATTGATTTGATATCAGTCGGACATTGTACCTCTAAGCTATCGGCACACGCTGGACGAAGGCAGAATTTAGCGTGCTATACAGAGAATGTGTACAAATGCCAGTAGCTAAGATTGTTCAATCCATTTCTGGAAAATGATCTAAACTTATTTATAAATGGAACTTTGTGTGTGGGGGGATATCCGTTACCTATAGACTCTGAAACGGCTCAACCGACTTTCTTGAAAATTTACACAGTTGTACTATAAACGTCTGCGAGTGTTCTTAGCTAGGTTTTATGACGAGATACCCCCGATAAATATAAAAAATCGATTATTAAAAAAATCGGGTTATAGAAGGAGTGGTCCGATTTTAATCAAATTTGATACACTCATAGATAAAGACATAAAAAACGATATTCAGAAATTTCAATGCTGCAGTTCTTACAATAGTGCAGAAAATCGATAATATATAAATATAAAAGGCAAGATGTTTGTGTGTGTGTTTTTTTGTTTATCTGCCTGTATGTCTGTATTTTTTCAGCCCTTTTATTTTAGTTTTTGCTTCGGGTTTCGCTCTAAGTAGGTATAATTGTAGTTCTAAGTTTCAGCCACTTACTCAGAGGAATTATTTAGCCTTCAAAATTCAGTTTACTTTCATGATATGACTGACAATTAAAAAGCTGACAACTTAACTTTTTTCTGTCAGTCAGCCTGCAACTGGTAAGTTTTAGCCAGTGTGATCTAATTTTTTAAATTTATTTTTTAATTTTTTTCTTCCTTTTTGGTTCTTATATTTTTTGTCTAATTTTTGTTCCTGTTTTGTTACTGACCTAAGTTCTCTACTTGTCGCTCTTGTAATGTACTGCGACTATGTTTGTGTAAATTGTTTTTAATTATCAAATTTAGCTTTGGTATATTAGGGTTTTGGTTATATGTAGGAATTCTAAGACCGGCCATGTTTGTTTTTCTTTATTTTATTGTTCCCTCTCTCTCCCTTGCTAACTGGACACATGGCTTTGAGGTGTTTCCTCCCACTTCAATGTATTCTGCCCTCATACCACTCTCTGTTACTGCTTACTTAGAGGTAGTTAAACTTTCCAGAACTGAATAGAGAAAACAAAATGAAGATAATTTTTGAAATTTTCTTAACTTTTTTCTCTCAGTCAGCCTGCAACTGGTAAGTTTTAGCCAGCGTGATCTAATTTTTTGAATTTATTTTTTAATTTTTTTCTTCCTTTTTGGTTCTTATATTTTTTGTCTAATTTTTGTTCCTGTTTTGTTACTAACCTAAGTTCTCTACTTGTCGCTCTTGTAATGCACTGCGACTATGTTTGTGTAAATTGTTTTTAATTATCAAATTTAGGTTTGACTTTACTAAGTTAAAACTTAGTTAACTTCAGGCATACATTTATTCTTTTTTTTTAATTGGAGTAGATAGTACCTTCTATCGCCCGGTCTCACACTCCACGCACTTCTTTTGGACAGGAGTAGAGGTAATCGCCTTGTTTCTTGTTTAGGAAGGGGTTCCCGGTTGATCTCTCTCTTTTTCGGTCTTTATGTCGGTTTGGCTGGAAGCTTTTTGCAGTTGGTGAGTATGGTGGCAATGTCTCTTCATTCTGATGGTACCGGGTTGGCAGTTTCCTGGTTGTTGCTTCCGACTGGTAATTAGGAGCCCGAACTCTTGCGTAGCGTCTTGAGAGGCTGCTCTGATCAACAGTTGAATAATATCGGGGTTCCTGTAGTGCCATTTCGCCCATGGACGGGCGTCCCTGCATGAATTTCCGATGGGCAAACCCGAGGCCACATTATGCTGCGCCATTTACCATCCTTCACCTGCTGCAATGAACGACCATCTGACCCTACTCTAGACCTCTCTCTATCCACAACTATAACCAGCATGAAATTAAACAAACAAAATAGCAAGCCTAAACCAGCTAGTCGTAAATCGCCCAAACCTATCTGCGTTACGTTCACAAATATACGAGGTATTCGCAGTAACTTTAATAGTGTAGAATATTTCCTTCTAACTAACTCACCTGATATCTTAGCTATATGTGAGACTAACCTTGACCCTTCTATCCCCTCTTCAGAGCTGTTCGTTTCTGGTTACCTACCTCTCTTCAGGAAGAACTCCAATGTCCATATGCATGGGCTTGGTGTATATGTCAGCGAACAACTCCCCCTAGCCAGGGTCACATCTCTTGAATCCCTTGATCATTCCTTCATGTGCTTCCGTCTCTCACTTGTAAGCTCGGTTAGCTATCTTTTCTTCCTCTACCGCTCCCCCACCTCCTCTGACTGTAAGGTACTTGATAACATCTCTACTAATATCGACAGGGCCATTTCTTCTCACCCATCTGCCCATATATTTTTGTTTGGCGATTTTAACGCCCACCACACCAAGTGGCTTGAAAACTCAGCCACCGACCTTGCTGGGATCCGCACCATGCACTTTTCAATAGCCCAAGCTCTAAGGCAAGTGGTGGACTTCCTCACGCGTTTCTCTAAAAAACATTCGGAAGGGGCTCTTTACTCGACCTTTGCTTTACCTCCATCCCAGACTCCTGCACTACCAGGCAACTCTGTCCCCTCGGAAACTCTGACCACGCCGTAGTCTCCGTAAACATATCAATCAGCACTAACTCTACCCAAGAAAACCAGACCAGCAGAATATCATACTGCTACCAAAGAGCCGACTGGGACTCGTTCAGGGACTTCCTCTGCGATGTCCCCTGGAACAACGTATTCGATCTTCCTGTCGAAGACTCTGCCTCCGAAGTCTCCTCTTGGGTTAAGGCTGGCATCGATGCTTTTATCCCGGCCAGGAAATTCCAACTAAAACCAAATTCGTCCCCCTGGTTCTCACCCGCTTGCTCGGCCGCCATTGCCCACCGGAACCATTTCTTCGAGCTATATTGAAGCTGCTCGTCGAACCAAAACAGGCGCCTTTTCACCTCAGCACGGAACAAGTGTAAAAAAGTACTGAACGAAGCCAAGAGGGCGTTTGCTACCAGAATTAGGCAACGCATAGCATCCTCTAAGTTTGGCTCCAAAGATTACTGGCGTCTCTGCAAAAGCGTGCTCAGCAGGAACAAGACTTCAATACCCCCACTAATCAATGAGATTGTAGTTCTCACCTCTCCAGCCGACAAGGCTGAATGCTTTGCCCGTAGATTCTCGACCAATTCGACACTGGACTCGTTAGGAATACCTACACCAGACTTCCCACCCAGAACTAAGGCTCAACTAAATAACGTCCACATAACACCCTCGCTAGTCGCCAAGATAATTGCACAACTTGACCCACACAAAGCGAGCGGCGGTGACGGAATCCCAGTCATAGTACTGAAGAAATGTGCCCCAGAACTCTCCTCTGTCCTCTCTAAACTCTCTAACCTCTGCCTATCTGCTTCCTGCTTTCCTGCCTGTTGGAAGTCCTCCTGCGTAGTTCCTATATTTAAGAATTCTGGCGAACCCTCAGACCCCGCCAATTACCGTCCTATTAGTCTCCTTCCAATCTTTGGCAAAGTTTTCGAAGCCATTATCAACGCCGAGGTGATTCATCATCTTATGGCCAACGGGCTTCTCTCTGACAAACAGTACGGGTTTCGCTTCACCAGGTCAACTGCTGATATGCTAACGACCATTACCGAGTACATATACCAGGCACTCGACAAGAATGGTGAAGCCTGAACCGTTGCCTTGGATATCTCCAAAGCATTCGACAGGGTCTGGCATGCTGGTCTTTTGTGCAAACTGCGGAGCTATGGGATAACTGGATATCTGTTTGACCTCATCCAGTCTTTCCTCTCTAACCGCACATTGAAGGTGGTATTAAATGGGCATACCTCCCAAAACTACCATACGAACGCGGGCGTCCCTCAAGGTTTCATCCTAGGTCCCACGCTCTTTCTGATCTACATTAATGATCTCCCCGACACCATTAGATCCCAAGTTGGCATGTATGCCGACGACACAACAATCTACTCTCGCATCGATCAGAAACCAGGTCTGGACGACAAAGTGAACCTCGCTGCCGTACTTGAAAGGGACCTCCAATCCGTAGTGGCCTGGGGTAGGAAATGGTTGGTAATTATTTATTCAGCATAAATACATGAATTCTGGCACAAGGCCAACAAATGGGAGGGGGAACAAAAACTTGGGTTGGTCTTCCGTAACTATCTTATACCTAGCTAATCAGATTCACGACCCATACATACGTTACAATTTTCACAGTCACCATAAAAATTTGTCCATCAACACTCATACCTATCAAGCACCAAAATACCGCAAAATCATACCAGGGACCTAAAAACACCCCAAATGTACATAAAAATTTGTGTATTTACAATATTTACAATAGTGTACAAAAATAAATTTAAAACTTTATTCATGAAATGACATGATGGGGAGGGGGAATGAAGAAACAAAAAACCCCAAAACAAAAAACAATTTCAAATGAATATATATACATGGGTTAGTAAGACCCAAACACACCCACATAATTAAAGAGGCCACTGTATTCTGCCTTAAAAGACAAAATCAAGCAGCTCTCTTTCTAAGGGGAATGGATAAGCAGGGGGCAAAAATAAATTGGACTGGAGAATGTATAAGGCTGACCCAGCCGAGAGTGAAAACGGGACAAAATAATACTTGGACAATGGGAATCTCGAACTGGATCATAACAAAAGCAATGGAGCCGGGAACAGGCCAGGACAAACACATCCACTCACATTAACTAGGCACAAAAAGAACTTCTACCTTAACCACGGGAGGGGTTCCAAAGGAATCCACCCCGATGCAACTAGCAGATCTAAAAGAGAAAATCAAGGCTAGCCCCGGTCACGCGAACCAGGCTCGCTGCATAT
The DNA here is from genome assembly GCA_037127315.1 of Ascarosepion bandense. Lineage (NCBI taxonomy): Eukaryota > Metazoa > Mollusca > Cephalopoda > Sepiida > Sepiidae > Ascarosepion > Ascarosepion bandense. The sequence goes on along the minus strand of JBBBDQ010001944.1, from coordinate 32,221 downwards.
ACCCACCTTTCGCTGAACTCTGTCGGGTGCAGCCGTTTTCGTTCAGTTCTAATCTTAATTTTGAGCTGGTGCTCAAAATATCGGATTAGATCCTGATCCGAAAGACGACCGCCCCGCAAGACTTCCTCCAGACGCGTCATCCAAATCACCATTCTAGCCGTGGCCAGTAGCGACAGAAACACCATCCGCTTCACTCCAGAGTACGGGGGCGACACATTGTCCACAGCGTATGCGCGATCAATGAGCACAAGCTCCCGCGGCGCGATACGAGCAGTCAACTCGCCAACACGCGCCCACAACGGGCGAACGCGCGAACAATGGAAGAAGGCGTGCGCAGACGTCTCCTTAATTCCAAGGACGCAACGTTCACAATCTGGCAAATCCGCCAGGCCCATTGCGAAACGCTTGTCGTTGAGAGACAAACCATTCCGAGCCAATCGCCAGGTCAGAGAAAACTCAGAGTTGTTGAGCCAATCCGCACCTGGCGCCCAAGACCAATGAGAGCGATACTCCTCTCTCGACATGCCGAGCTTACTCCACAGTTCATCCTTCACGGCGCCCTCCACTAATCCCCGATAGAAGATTCTCCTAGGCCGTGAAAGGTCACTGGACCATGGAATGGCCCGAAGGGCCGTCAGACATTCGAGCAGGAATTTCGGCCGCCCCCAAGGCCTATTGCTAGTCCTTAGGAGCGGGGGAGTGATAGTGAGGCTAGGGAACATGTCCCTCACTACCCCCGCAAGCAACCGATCTTCCTCCAACGCGCGCCTGAGGAATGCCAACCTCGAAGCGAGCACGTGGCTCCTCAAGTGTGGCATCCCCAGACCCCCTTGACACGGACGGAGGCAACAGACTCCTTTGTCGACCATGTGTTTGCGTCCTCTCCAAAGACAGGAGAATAGCAAACGCTCGAGCGCCTTCTCATGATCGTCACAAAGGGGAAGTACAGACAGCCGGTAAAGCATTCTGGGAAAGAGGTATGTATTACACACCTCCGCCAGACCCTTCACGGAGAGACTCCGTCGACGCCAAATCTCGACCGACGCGCCGACCTTTGCCTGTACTTCTGACCAGTTTTTCTCCAACTGTAAGTCCGGACCGAACCAAACTCCGAGGAGCTTGACCGGCCCGTCCGTCCAGTCGAAGGGCCCCGGGAGGGAAACACCCTTCCAGGCACCTAACCGCAAGCCGGACGACTTGTCGCGGTTAATTCTGGCCCCTGTTACCTGTTCGTACCGTTCAAGCGCCTTCTGTACCGCCCTTATGTCCCTGCGGGAGGACACAAAGGTCGTTACGTCATCGGCGTACGCGGAAACCCTGGCTCGAGCTCCACCAGGGACAGCAATTCCACGCAGGACCGGACTGCACGTCTCGTCCCTTAGCCGGCGAAGGAGGGGCTCCAACGCCAGGACGTAAAGGAGAGGCGACAGTGGACAACCCTGACGGACCGACCTAGACAGCGCGAAAGCGCCCGACAGCTTCCCGTTCACCTGTACCACAGCCTTGGGGGAGCGATACAGAAGGCTAATCCAGCGGCTGAAGTCGGGTTTGAATCCGGCGGCCTGCAGGACAGCAGCCAGGTAGCCATGGTCAATCCTATCAAATGCCTTGGACTGATCCAAATTGATCAGCGCGGCCTCTTCGTCGTCTTCTACACCCTCTACGATCGTGCGAATCAAGTGCAGGTTGCTCTGAATTGTTCGTCCCTTCACAGAACAAGTCTGATCCGGTTCCAACAGAGACTCGGCAACTAGCTGCAAGCGATTCGTCAGGATCTTGGCCAAAATCTTTAACTCTGTGTTTAGCAGAGTTATGGGCCTGTAATCATCTAATCCCCGCCCAACCTTCTTGCCTTTTCCCAACAGCGTGATCACGCCCCTGGTGATCCGACCGGGGATGGACCCCTGCCGAAACCAGTGGTTGAACACGACAGTCAAGAGCGGGACAAAAAGGTGCGACATCCTCAAGTACAATTCATAGGGCAAACCATCCAAACCTGGCGACTTGCCACTGCCGGTCTTCTTCAAAGCCGCGTAGACTTCGTCCTCCGTAATCTCCCCTTCGCAGCTAGCCGCTTCAGCCGGCAAAAGCCGGGGAAAGTCAGCCAAATAGCTGCGAAACTCCTCGTCACGGAGACCAGGCTCCTTGGTAAACCGGTGTTCGAAATGCTGCCGGAACGCCTCGCACATGTCGTCAGTGGACCGAAGGAGATGCCCCTCCGGGTCGCGCACTTCTCGAATGTACCGATCGCCGGCCCGACGAATTTCTTCCTTGCGCAGTTCTGCGCCCATGTTCACAGCTTCGGAAGACATCTTGCTTAACTTAGCTCTAATTACCTGGCCCATATAGCGCTCGCTAGTCGTGCGCCTCAGGGCCTCCCTAGCTAAGGCTATCTCGAGGGGATCCCCACCAGCCTCCGCCCGGGCGAAATTAGCACTAAGTGTCTTTGCCTCCGCAGCCTTATCTAGTTTGAGCCGCTGGCTATATTTGGTGGCGAAAGACCTAATGGAGTCCTTAAGGTTAACCCACCACTTATTCCCAATGACTCGCCCAATTAACGCCCGCTGAACTAGTTTTGTCAGCTGGTCACGAAAGTCCCGCCTGTCCAGTAAGGACTGATTGAACTTCCAATAACCAGCCAACCTAGGCCTAAAGTCTAACACCACACGGGCACAAACGAGTTTGTGGTCCGTGTAGCCTAGCCAGTGGAACGTTGGACATTCTAAGAAGTCTATGTCGGCCACTCTCACTAACATCCTATCCAGGTACGCAGATACCCGGGTAGAAGGCCAATTAAGCGCCCACGTCCACATACTCCCATCCGGATGATCGACCCGGTATCTATCGACGAGACCAAATTCGTCGATCAGATCAACCAGGCTACGATCATCATTCCTCCCGCTAGCGCCCCTTCCTCTATCCCATTTGGGGGTTAGGATGGCATTCCAGTCCCCAACTAAGATTAGCCGTGTTGAATGCACCATAAAGGGCTCCAACAGCCGAAAGAAAGAGACTCGCTCACCTTGCTTATTGGGCGCATAAACCGCAATCAACCGGAACAATTTGCTTTTCACTGCAATATCGGCCACGATCAGCCGGCCCTCGGCACCGACATGGACAAGGTCAACCTTCGCGTCCAGGGTACGCTTGACCAGCAAAGAAACACCTCTGGCTTGCCGGCTCCCATATGCTGAATAGACGACAAAGTCGTTAGACAGCACACACGAGTCGACTTCGCAAACAAAGTGAGTCTCTTGGATCGCGGCCACATCCACGCCGAAGGACAAGAGGTCACGAAGCAGGCGAGCCGCCTTACCCCGATCCCTCAGGCCCTTCGCATTCAAGCTGGCTATCTTAATAGACATCTTTTAAACCTGAAACGAAAAAACAAAGAAACATGCAACAAGGCTCTAGTCGCATACGGGGTAGAAATCTCGGGCAGAGGGGACCCCGACGGACTGTCCTAGGGACCCTGTACCAATGTCGGACGTAATCCGTCCGTCTAGGACAATCCCGCCGACGTCGGTGGGATATGTTAGTTTTACCACCCTATATAAACTGGGGTGGAGTAAAACGGGGAACCTCCCCGAACAATTTTGCGACATTTTTCTTAGTTCCGGCGTGTTTTCCGCCACCATCCTTATTTTAGGATATAACCTTCTGACCTCTTCTATGTGGTCCCAGACCCGCAGGTTCCCCCCGGTATTTCTTACCAGGGTGATGACACCTGGGGCCTGGGAAAAGTTTGTAGGATCTTCAGTGGAAAGATTGTTGACTGAAGTCAGTTTTAGGAGCGGCTTCAGCAACTTTCGCCTTTGCGAGGACCACTCCGCCACCAAATTTTCGTCGACTTTCATTAGAGCTGCGCCTCTCGGGAGGCCTTTCTTCTTTTTCGCCTGACTGGGAGTCTGACTGGGAGTGGGAATAGGAGAAGGGGAGGGAGTGGGAGTTGCCGAAATGTTCTTTTCCAGGGGGGTCAGATTGAAGGTAGGGGACTGGGAAGCTTTCCGCGGGGAAGAGGGAAGGCTCCTCGCCTTTTCTGCATAAGTGCATCTAACTGGGGACACCGGTAAAGAAGTGCATCGGTCGCCCAGCTTCCTCCTCTCAGAGCTCCTGCTCCTCCTTCTACTCTTGAGTTTGTCCTGTTGTTCCTCCTCTTCCTCTCTCCCGCGCTTCAGGGACGACGCTCTTCCTACTTCCATAGGCTCTTCCGCAACCTTTTTGGGGAAGGAACCCTTTTCCTTGCCCTGTTTGGACGGTGAATTTTGCGGAGTAGGGTCCTTCTGTTTGGCAGGCGCCTTAACAGGAGTCGGCACCTTCACCGGCACCTTCGCCGGCGAAGGCGTTTTTGCCTTTTTTCGCGCCACCACCTGCCAATCACCCTCCTTGTTGGCTGCCGGTACTGGTGCTGGTGGAGCTTGTTTGGTAGTTTCCTTTGCAGGCTGCTGCTGCTGTTTGACTGGTTGGGCCTTTGGGGGCGGGTTTTTGGTCGGACACGCCTTTGCGACGTGTTCCGCCGCCCCACAGACCCAACAGCAAGGCTTTCTGCCCTCCACGACCACAAAAATATTTCGATCCCTGCAGGTGAGAATGTTGGGGATTTTCGCAATGTTTTCCCCAGATAGGGTCACCTGCAGGACCATATCTCCTGTATAGAAGCCTGCCTTGGACCGTAGCGAGGAGACGTCGGCCACCTTTCCGTAACTTGCAAAAAAGGCGCCGACGTGGTCCTCGGCAATGTCCAAGGGGACGCCATGCAAGGTAATCTTGACTCTCCTTGCTCCCATATATTCCGTCTGGAATTGGAGTGTTTTTGTCTCCAATACCACGCCAATTAGGCGCTTGGCCTCTTCAGCTGAGCCAAGCAGGACGTCCCACTTGGCATTGCCTCTCCTCGCTACGGCCTTTGCATTAATCTGAAGAGCCCGAATTGCCTCTTCAAAGGATTCCCTTGTGATGCCCACAAACTTATGGGTCTTAAGTTCCTTGGTTCTTAGTGTGATTATTCTGGCCTCAATTTGTGCCAATTGTTCTGGCACGGAAACCAGCTCTGTTCCTTTAATATACTGGGCGTATTTGTCTTGCATCTGATGGTAATATTCCTCATCCTTAACCGTCAATTTCCCTCTTTTCCACCCAGCGGTCGAGGGTTTAGGCGATGCTGCTTCTGCTAGTACTTGCGAAGGGGGATTATCCCGAGGCGGTAGAGCCCAATCCCCCTCCTTTCCTCCCACCGACGCCGTGGTGGGAGGAACGACCTCATCCGGCCCATTTGAGGCCATTGCCACCAAAGTGGCCGAACACCGGACAACCTCTTTCCGGTGTTTCGCGTTGAAAACGCTACTTTACGCAAGCCCGAGCTATAAACTCGGGCCGGAAATCCGTATGTCCAAGATACAAAGTCACTGCAATATCACGGAAGGAACAAAACAGCTCTTTGCTCTTACCTTCACAACCCCCAAAACAAAAAGTCAAGAGGGTAGGGAAGGGTTGGTATGTATTTATTCAGGTATGAAATACATGAATTATGGCACAAGGCCGAAAAATGGGGAGGGGGAACAAAACTTGGGATGGTCTTCAGTAACTATCTTATACCTAGCTAATCAGATTCACGACCCATACATACGTTACAATTTTCTCATTCACCATAAAAATTTGTCCATCAACACTCATACCTAACAAGCACCAAAATACCGCAAAATCATACCGGGGACCTAAAAAACGCCCCAAATGTACATAAAAATTTCTGATTTTTACAATATATACAATATCTTACAAAAATAATTTAAAACTTTATTCATGAAATGACATGATGGGAAGGGGGAATGAAGAAACAAAAAATCCCCAAAACAAAAAACAATTTCAAATGAATATATATACACAATGTTAGTAAGACCCAAACACACCCACATAATTAAAGAGGCCACTGTATTCTGCCTTAAAAAGACAAAATCAAGCAGCTCTCTTTCTAAGGGGAATGGATAAGCAGGGGGCAAAAATAAATTGGACTGGAGAATGTATAAGGCTGACCCAGCCGAGAGTGAAAACGGGACAAAATAATACTTGGACAATGGGAATCTCGAACTGGATCATAACAAAAGCAATGAAGCCGGGAACAGGCCAGGACAAACACATTCACTCACATTAACTAGGCACCAAAAAGACTTCTACCTTAACCACGGGCGGGGTTCCAAAGGAATCCACCCCGATGCAACTAGCAGATCTAAAAGAGAAAATCAAGGCTAGCCCCGGTCACGCGAACCAGGCTCGCCGCATATACCCACCTTTCGCTGAACTCTGTCGGGTGCAGCCGTTTTCGTTCAGTTCTAATCTTCATTTTGAGCTGGTGCTCAAAATATCGGATTAGATCCTGATCCGAAAGACGACCTCCCCGCAAGACTTCCTCCAGACGCGTCATCCAAATCACCATTCTAGCCGTGGCCAGTAGCGACAGAAACACCATCCGGCTTCACTCCAGAGTACGGGGGCGACACATTGTCCACAGCGTATGCGCGATCAATGAGCACAAGCTCCCGCGGCGCGATACGAGCAGTCAACTCGCCGACACGCGCCCACAACGGGCGAACGCGCGAACAATGGAAGAAGGCGTGCGCAGACGTCTCCTTAATTCCAAGGACGCAACGTTCACAATCTGGCAAATCCGCCAGGCCCATTGCGAAACGCTTGTCGTTGAGAGACAAACCATTCCGAGCCAATCGCCAGGTCAGAGAAAACTCAGAGTTGTTGAGCCAATCCGCACCTGGCGCCCAAGACCAATGAGAGCGATACTCCTCTCCCGACATGCCGAGCTTACTCCACAGTTCATCCTTCACGGCGCCCTCCACTAATCCCCGATAGAAGATTCTCCTAGGCCGTGAAAGGTCACTGGACCATGGAATGGCCCGAAGGGCCGTCAGACATTCGAGCAGGAATTTCGGCCGCCCCCAAGGCCTATTGCTAGTCCTTAGGAGCGGGGGAGTGATAGTGAGGCTAGGGAACATGTCCCTCACTACCCCCGCAAGCAACCGATCTTCCTCCAACGCGCGCCTGAGGAATGCCAACCTCGAAGCGAGCACGTGGCTCCTCAAGTGTGGCATCCCCAGACCCCCTTGACACGGACGGAGGCAACAGACTCCTTTGTCGACCATGTGTTTGCGTCCTCTCCAAAGACAGGAGAATAGCAAACGCTCGAGCGCCTTCTCATGATCGTCACAAAGGGGAAGTACAGACAGCCGGTAAAGGATTCTGGGAAAGAGGTATGTATTACACACCTCCGCCAGACCCTTCACGGAGAGACTCCGTCGACGCCAAATCTCGACCGACGCGCCGACCTTTGCCTGTACTTCTGACCAGTTTTTCTCCAACTGTAAGTCCGGACCGAACCAAACTCCGAGGAGCTTGACCGGCCCGTCCGTCCAGTCGAAGGGCCCCGGGAGGGAAACACCCTTCCAGGCACCTAACCGCAAGCCGGACGACTTGTCGCGGTTAATTCTGGCCCCCGTTACCTGTTCGTACCGTTCAAGCGCCTTCTGTACCGCCCTTATGTCCCTGCGGGAGGACACAAAGGTCGTTACGTCATCGGCGTACGCGGAAACCCTGGCTCGAGCTCCACCAGGGACAGCAATTCCACGCAGGACCGGACTGCACGTCTCGTCCCTTAGCCGGCGAAGGAGGGGCTCCAACGCCAGGACGTAAAGGAGAGGCGACAGTGGACAACCCTGACGGACCGACCTAGACAGCGCGAAAGCGCCCGACAGCTTCCCGTTCACCTGTACCACAGCCTTGGGGGAGCGATACAGAAGGCTAATCCAGCGGCTGAAGTCGGGTTTGAATCCGGCGGCCTGCAGGACAGCAGCCAGGTAGCCATGGTCAATCCTATCAAATGCCTTGGACTGATCCAAATTGATCAGCGCGGCCTCTTCGTCGTCTTCTACACCCTCTACGATCGTGCGAATCAAGTGCAGGTTGCTCTGAATTGTTCGTCCCTTCACAGAACAAGTCTGATCCGGTTCCAACAGAGACTCGGCAACTAGCTGCAAGCGATTCGTCAGGATCTTGGCCAAAATCTTTAACTCTGTGTTTAGCAGAGTTATGGGCCTGTAATCATCTAATCCCCGCCCAACCTTCTTGCCTTTTCCCAACAGCGTGATCACGCCCCTGGTGATCCGACCGGGGATGGACCCCTGCCGAAACCAGTGGTTGAACACGACAGTCAAGAGCGGGACAAAAAGGTGCGACATCCTCAAGTACAATTCATAGGGCAAACCATCCAAACCTGGCGACTTGCCACTGCCGGTCTTCTTCAAAGCCGCGTAGACTTCGTCCTCCGTAATCTCCCCTTCGCAGCTAGCCGCTTCAGCCGGCAAAAGCCGGGGAAAGTCAGCCAAATAGCTGCGAAACTCCTCGTCACGGAGACCAGGCTCCTTGGTAAACCGGTGTTCGAAATGCTGCCGGAACGCCTCGCACATGTCGTCAGTGGACCGAAGGAGATGCCCCTCCGGGTCGCGCACTTCTCGAATGTACCGATCGCCGGCCCGACGAATTTCTTCCTTGCGCAGTTCTGCGCCCATGTTCACAGCTTCGGAAGACATCTTGCTTAACTTAGCTCTAATTACCTGGCCCATATAGCGCTCGCTAGTCGTGCGCCTCAGGGCCTCCCTAGCTAAGGCTATCTCGAGGGGATCCCCACCAGCCTCCGCCCGGGCGAAATTAGCACTAAGTGTCTTTGCCTCCGCAGCCTTATCTAGTTTGAGCCGCTGGCTATATTTGGTGGCGAAAGACCTAATGGAGTCCTTAAGGTTAACCCACCACTTATTCCCAATGACTCGCCCAATTAACGCCCGCTGAACTAGTTTTGTCAGCTGGTCACGAAAGTCCCGCCTGTCCAGTAAGGACTGATTGAACTTCCAATAACCAGCCAACCTAGGCCTAAAGTCTAACACCACACGGGCACAAACGAGTTTGTGGTCCGTGTAGCCTAGCCAGTGGAACGTTGGACATTCTAAGAAGTCTATGTCGGCCACTCTCACTAACATCCTATCCAGGTACGCAGATACCCGGGTAGAAGGCCAATTAAGCGCCCACGTCCACATACTCCCATCCGGATGATCGACCCGGTATCTATCGACGAGACCAAATTCGTCGATCAGATCAACCAGGCTACGATCATCATTCCTCCCGCTAGCGCCCCTTCCTCTATCCCATTTGGGGGTTAGGATGGCATTCCAGTCCCCAACTAAGATTAGCCGTGTTGAATGCACCATAAAGGGCTCCAACAGCCGAAAGAAAGAGACTCGCTCACCTTGCTTATTGGGCGCATAAACCGCAATCAACCGGAACAATTTGCTTTTCACTGCAATATCGGCCACGATCAGCCGGCCCTCGGCACCGACATGGACAAGGTCAACCTTCGCGTCCAGGGTACGCTTGACCAGCAAAGAAACACCTCTGGCTTGCCGGCTCCCATATGCTGAATAGACGACAAAGTCGTTAGACAGCACACACGAGTCGACTTCGCAAACAAAGTGAGTCTCTTGGATCGCGGCCACATCCACGCCGAAGGACAAGAGGTCACGAAGCAGGCGAGCCGCCTTACCCCGATCCCTCAGGCCCTTCGCATTCAAGCTGGCTATCTTAATAGACATCTTTTAAACCTGAAACGAAAAAACAAAGAAACATGCAACAAGGCTCTAGTCGCATACGGGGTAGAAATCTCGGGCAGAGGGGACCCCGACGGACTGTCCTAGGGACCCTGTACCAATGTCGGACGTAATCCGTCCGTCTAGGACAATCCCGCCGACGTCGGTGGGATATGTTAGTTTTACCACCCTATATAAACTGGGGTGGAGTAAAACGGGGAACCTCCCCGAACAATTTTGCGACATTTTTCTTAGTTCCGGCGTGTTTTCCGCCACCATCCTTATTTTAGGATATAACCTTCTGACCTCTTCTATGTGGTCCCAGACCCGCAGGTTCCCCCCGGTATTTCTTACCAGGGTGATGACACCTGGGGCCTGGGAAAAGTTTGTAGGATCTTCAGTGGAAAGATTGTTGACTGAAGTCAGTTTTAGGAGCGGCTTCAGCAACTTTCGCCTTTGCGAGGACCACTCCGCCACCAAATTTTCGTCGACTTTCATTAGAGCTGCGCCTCTCGGGAGGCCTTTCTTCTTTTTCGCCTGACTGGGAGTCTGACTGGGAGTGGGAATAGGAGAAGGGGAGGGAGTGGGAGTTGCCGAAATGTTCTTTTCCAGGGGGGTCAGATTGAAGGTAGGGGACTGGGAAGCTTTCCGCGGGGAAGAGGGAAGGCTCCTCGCCTTTTCTGCATAAGTGCATCTAACTGGGGACACCGGTAAAGAAGTGCATCGGTCGCCCAGCTTCCTCCTCTCAGAGCTCCTGCTCCTCCTTCTACTCTTGAGTTTGTCCTGTTGTTCCTCCTCTTCCTCTCTCCCGCGCTTCAGGGACGACGCTCTTCCTACTTCCATAGGCTCTTCCGCAACCTTTTTGGGGAAGGAACCCTTTTCCTTGCCCTGTTTGGACGGTGAATTTTGCGGAGTAGGGTCCTTCTGTTTGGCAGGCGCCTTAACAGGAGTCGGCACCTTCACCGGCACCTTCGCCGGCGAAGGCGTTTTTGCCTTTTTTCGCACCACCACCTGCCAATCACCCTCCTTGTTGGCTGCCGGTACTGGTGCTGGTGGAGCTTGTTTGGTAGTTTCCTTTGCAGGCTGCTGCTGCTGTTTGACTGGTTGGGCCTTTGGGGGCGGGTTTTTGGTCGGACACGCCTTTGCGACGTGTTCCGCCGCCCCACAGACCCAACAGCAAGGCTTTCTGCCCTCCACGACCACAAAAATATTTCGATCCCTGCAGGTGAGAATGTTGGGGATTTTCGCAATGTTTTCCCCAGATAGGGTCACCTGCAGGACCATATCTCCTGTATAGAAGCCTGCCTTGGACCGTAGCGAGGAGACGTCGGCCACCTTTCCGTAACTTGCAAAAAAGGCGCCGACGTGGTCCTCGGTAATGTCCAAGGGGACGCCATGCAAGGTAATCTTGACTCTCCTTGCTCCCATATATTCCGTCTGGAATTGGAGTGTTTTTGTCTCCAATACCACGCCAATTAGGCGCTTGGCCTCTTCAGCTGAGCCAAGCAGGACGTCCCACTTGGCATTGCCTCTCCTCGCTACGGCCTTTGCATTAATCTGAAGAGCCCGAATTGCCTCTTCAAAGGATTCCCTTGTGATGCCCACAAACTTATGGGTCTTAAGTTCCTTGGTTCTTAGTGTGATTATTCTGGCCTCAATTTGTGCCAATTGTTCTGGCACGGAAACCAGCTCTGTTCCTTTAATATACTGGGCGTATTTGTCTTGCATCTGATGGTAATATTCCTCATCCTTAACCGTCAATTTCCCTCTTTTCCACCCAGCGGTCGAGGGTTTAGGCGATGCTGCTTCTGCTAGTACTTGCGAAGGGGATTATCCCGAGGCGGTAGAGCCCAATCCCCCTCCTTTCCTCCCACCGACGCCGTGGTGGGAGGAACGCTTTCCATCGGCCCATCTGTGGCCATTGCCACAAAGTGGCCGAACACCGGATCACTGCTTCCCGGTGTTTCGCGTTGTTAGACGCTACTTTTACGCTGGCCCGAGCTATAAACTCGGGCTGGAAAGCAGAAAATCCAAGATACAAAGAACTAACAGATATCACGGAGGAACAAATGTTATCCTTTGTTCTTGCAACCATAAACCACACAACAAAAAGCCGGGTGGGGTATGGGTTGGTACTTATTTATTACGTAAAAGTACATAATTCTGGCACAAGGCCAACAAATGGGAGGGGGAACAAAAACTTGGGTTGGTCTTCCGTAACTATCTTATACCTAGCTAATCCGATTCACGACCCATACATACGTTACAATTTTCACATTCACCATAAAAATTTGTCCATCAACACTCATACCTATCAAGCACCAAAATACCGCAAAATCATACCGGGGACCTAAAAAACGCCCCAAATGTACATAAAAATTTGTTTATTTACAATATTTACAATAGTGTACAAAAATAAAATTAAAACTTTATTCATGAAATGACATGATGGGGAGGGGGTATGAAGAAACAAAAATCCCCAAAACAAAAAACAATTTCAAATGAATATATATACACAATGTTAGTAAGACCCAAACACACCCACATAATTAAAGAGGCCACTGTATTCTGCCTTAAAAGACAAAATCAAGCAGCTCTCTTTCTAAGGGGAATGGAGAAGCAGGGGGCAAAAATAAATTGGACTGGAGAATGTATAAGGCTGACCCAGCCGAGAGTGAAAACGGGACAAAATAATACTTGGACAATGGGAATCTCGAACTGGATCATAACAAAAGCAATGAAGCCGGGAACAGGCCAGGACAAACACATTCACTCACATTAACTAGGCACCAAAAAGACTTCTACCTTAACCACGGGCGGGGTTCCAAAGGAATCCACCCCGATGCAACTAGCAGATCTAAAAGAGAAAATCAAGGCTAGCCCCGGTCACACGAACCAGGCTCGCCGCATATACCCACCTTTCGCTGAACTCTGTCGGGTGCAGCCGTTTTCGTTCAGTTCTAATCTTCATTTTGAGCTGGTGCTCAAAATATCGGATTAGATCCTGATCCGAAAGACGACCTCCCCGCAAGACTTCCTCCAGACGCGTCATCCAAATCACCATTCTAGCCGTGGCCAGTAGCTACAGAAACACCATCCGCTTCACTCCAGAGTACGGGGGCGACACATTGTCCACAGCGTATGCGCGATCAATGAGCACAAGCTCCCGCGGCGCGATACGAGCAGTCAACTCGCCGACACGCGCCCACAACGGGCGAACGCGCGAACAATGGAAGAAGGCGTGCGCAGACGTCTCCTTAATTCCAAGGACGCAACGTTCACAATCTGGCAAATCCGCCAGGCCCATTGCGAAACGCTTGTCGTTGAGAGACAAACCATTCCGAGCCAATCGCCAGGTCAGAGAAAACTCAGAGTTGTTGAGCCAATCCGCACCTGGCGCCCAAGACCAATGAGAGCGATACTCCTCTCTCGACATGCCGAGCTTACTCCACAGTTCATCCTTCACGGCGCCCTCCACTAATCCCCGATAGAAGATTCTCCTAGGCCGTGAAAGGTCACTGGACCATGGAATGGCCCGAAGGGCCGTCAGACATTCGAGCAGGAATTTCGGCCGCCCCCAAGGCCTATTGCTAGTCCTTAGGAGCGGGGGAGTGATAGTGAGGCTAGGGAACATGTCCCTCACTACCCCCGCAAGCAACCGATCTTCCTCCAACGCGCGCCTGAGGAATGCCAACCTCGAAGCGAGCACGTGGCTCCTCAAGTGTGGCATCCCCAGACCCCCTTGACACGGACGGAGGCAGCAGACTCCTTTGTCGACCATGTGTTTGCGTCCTCTCCAAAGACAGGAGAATAGCAAACGCTCGAGCGCCTTCTCATGATCGTCACAAAGGGGAAGTACAGACAGCCGGTAAAGGATTCTGGGAAAGAGGTATGTATTACACACCTCCGCCAGACCCTTCACGGAGAGACTCCGTCGACGCCAAATCTCGACCGACGCGCCGACCTTTGCCTGTACTTCTGACCAGTTTTTCTCCAACTGTAAGTCCGGACCGAACCAAACTCCGAGGAGCTTGACCGGCCCGTCCGTCCAGTCGAAGGGCCCCGGGAGGGAAACACCCTTCCAGGCACCTAACCGCAAGCCGGACGACTTGTCGCGGTTAATTCTGGCCCCTGTTACCTGTTCGTACCGTTCAAGCGCCTTCTGTACCGCCCTTATGTCCCTGCGGGAGGACACAAAGGTCGTTACGTCATCGGCGTACGCGGAAACCCTGGCTCGAGCTCCACCAGGGACAGCAATTCCACGCAGGACCGGACTGCACGTCTCGTCCCTTAGCCGGCGAAGGAGGGGCTCCAACGCCAGGACGTAAAGGAGAGGCGACAGTGGACAACCCTGTCGGACCGACCTAGACAGCGCGAAAGCGCTCGACAGCTTCCCGTTCACCTGTACCACAGCCTTGGGGGAGCGATACAGAAGGCTAATCCAGCGGCTGAAGTCGGGTTTGAATCCGGCGGCCTGCAGGACAGCAGCCAGGTAGCCATGGTCAATCCTATCAAATGCCTTGGACTGATCCAAATTGATCAGCGCGGCCTCTTCGTCGTCTTCTACACCCTCTACGATCGTGCGGATCAAGTGCAGGTTGCTCTGAATTGTTCGTCCCTTCACAGAACAAGTCTGATCCGGTTCCAACAGAGACTCGGCAACTAGCTGCAAGCGATTCGTCAGGATCTTGGCCAAAATCTTTAACTCTGTGTTTAGCAGAGTTATGGGCCTGTAATCATCTAATCCCCGCCCAACCTTCTTGCCTTTTCCCAACAGCGTGATCACGCCCCTGGTGATCCGACCGGGGATGGACCCCTGCCGAAACCAGTGGTTGAACACGACAGTCAAGAGCGGGACAAAAAGGTGCGACATCCTCAAGTACAATTCATAGGGCAAACCATCCAAACCTGGCGACTTGCCACTGCCGGTCTTCTTCAAAGCCGCGTAGACTTCGTCCTCCGTAATCTCCCCTTCGCAGCTAGCCGCTTCAGCCGGCAAAAGCCGGGGAAAGTCAGCCAAATAGCTGCGAAACTCCTCGTCACGGAGACCAGGCTCCTTGGTAAACCGGTGTTCGAAATGCTGCCGGAACGCCTCGCACATGTCGTCAGTGGACCGAAGGAGATGCCCCTCCGGGTCGCGCACTTCTCGAATGTACCGATCGCCGGCCCGACGAATTTCTTCCTTGCGCAGTTCTGCGCCCATGTTCACAGCTTCGGAAGACATCTTGCTTAACTTAGCTCTAATTACCTGGCCCATATAGCGCTCGCTAGTCGTGCGCCTCAGGGCCTCCCTAGCTAAGGCTATCTCGAGGGGATCCCCACCAGCCTCCGCCCGGGCGAAATTAGCACTAAGTGTCTTTGCCTCCGCAGCCTTATCTAGTTTGAGCCGCTGGCTATATTTGGTGGCGAAAGACCTAATGGAGTCCTTAAGGTTAACCCACCACTTATTCCCAATGACTCGCCCAATTAACGCCCGCTGAACTAGTTTTGTCAGCTGGTCACGAAAGTCCCGCCTGTCCAGTAAGGACTGATTGAACTTCCAATAACCAGCCAACCTAGGCCTAAAGTCTAACACCACACGGGCACAAACGAGTTTGTGGTCCGTGTAGCCTAGCCAGTGGAACGTTGGACATTCTAAGAAGTCTATGTCGGCCACTCTCACTAACATCCTATCCAGGTACGCAGATACCCGGGTAGAAGGCCAATTAAGCGCCCACGTCCACATACTCCCATCCGGATGATCGACCCGGTATCTATCGACGAGACCAAATTCGTCGATCAGATCAACCAGGCTACGATCATCATTCCTCCCGCTAGCGCCCCTTCCTCTATCCCATTTGGGGGTTAGGATGGCATTCCAGTCCCCAACTAAGATTAGCCGTGTTGAATGCACCATAAAGGGCTCCAACAGCCGAAAGAAAGAGACTCGCTCACCTTGCTTATTGGGCGCATAAACCGCAATCAACCGGAACAATTTGCTTTTCACTGCAATATCGGCCACGATCAGCCGGCCCTCGGCACCGACATGGACAAGGTCAACCTTCGCGTCCAGGGTACGCTTGACCAGCAAAGAAACACCTCTGGCTTGCCGGCTCCCATATGCTGAATAGACGACAAAGTCGTTAGACAGCACACACGAGTCGACTTCGCAAACAAAGTGAGTCTCTTGGATCGCGGCCACATCCACGCCGAAGGACAAGAGGTCACGAAGCAGGCGAGCCGCCTTACCCCGATCCCTCAGGCCCTTCGCATTCAAGCTGGCTATCTTAATAGACATCTTTTAAACCTGAAACGAAAAAACAAAGAAACATGCAACAAGGCTCTAGTCGCATACGGGGTAGAAATCTCGGGCAGAGGGGACCCCGACGGACTGTCCTAGGGACCCTGTACCAATGTCGGACGTAATCCGTCCGTCTAGGACAATCCCGCCGACGTCGGTGGGATATGTTAGTTTTACCACCCTATATAAACTGGGGTGGAGTAAAACGGGGAACCTCCCCGAACAATTTTGCGACATTTTTCTTAGTTCCGGCGTGTTTTCCGCCACCATCCTTATTTTAGGATATAACCTTCTGACCTCTTCTATGTGGTCCCAGACCCGCAGGTTCCCCCCGGTATTTCTTACCAGGGTGATGACACCTGGGGCCTGGGAAAAGTTTGTAGGATCTTCAGTGGAAAGATTGTTGACTGAAGTCAGTTTTAGGAGCGGCTTCAGCAACTTTCGCCTTTGCGAGGACCACTCCGCCACCAAATTTTCGTCGACTTTCATTAGAGCTGCGCCTCTCGGGAGGCCTTTCTTCTTTTTCGCCTGACTGGGAGTCTGGCTGGGAGTGGGAATAGGAGAAGGGGAGGGAGTGGGAGTTGCCGAAATGTTCTTTTCCAGGGGGGTCAGATTGAAGGTAGGGGACTGGGAAGCTTTCCGCGGGGAAGAGGGAAGGCTCCTCGCCTTTTCTGCATAAGTGCATCTAACTGGGGACACCGGTAAAGAAGTGCATCGGTCGCCCAGCTTCCTCCTCTCAGAGCTCCTGCTCCTCCTTCTACTCTTGAGTTTGTCCTGTTGTTCCTCCTCTTCCTCTCTCCCGCGCTTCAGGGACGACGCTCTTCCTACTTCCATAGGCTCTTCCGCAACCTTTTTGGGGAAGGAACCCTTTTCCTTGCCCTGTTTGGACGGTGAATTTTGCGGAGTAGGGTCCTTCTGTTTGGCAGGCGCCTTAACAGGAGTCGGCACCTTCACCGGCACCTTCGCCGGCGAAGGCGTTTTTGCCTTTTTTCGCACCACCACCTGCCAATCACCCTCCTTGTTGGCTGCCGGTACTGGTGCTGGTGGAGCTTGTTTGGTAGTTTCCTTTGCAGGCTGCTGCTGCTGTTTGACTGGTTGGGCCTTTGGGGGCGGGTTTTTGGTCGGACACGCCTTTGCGACGTGTTCCGCCGCCCCACAGACCCAACAGCAAGGCTTTCTGCCCTCCACGACCACAAAAATATTTCGATCCCTGCAGGTGAGAATGTTGGGGATTTTCGCAATGTTTTCCCCAGATAGGGTCACCTGCAGGACCATATCTCCTGTATAGAAGCCTGCCTTGGACCGTAGCGAGGAGACGTCGGCCACCTTTCCGTAACTTGCAAAAAAGGCGCCGACGTGGTCCTCGGTAATGTCCAAGGGGACGCCATGCAAGGTAATCTTGACTCTCCTTGCTCCCATATATTCCGTCTGGAATTGGAGTGTTTTTGTCTCCAATACCACGCCAATTAGGCGCTTGGCCTCTTCAGCTGAGCCAAGCAGGACGTCCCACTTGGCATTGCCTCTCCTCGCTACGGCCTTTGCATTAATCTGAAGAGCCCGAATTGCCTCTTCAAAGGATTCCCTTGTGATGCCCACAAACTTATGGGTCTTAAGTTCCTTGGTTCTTAGTGTGATTATTCTGGCCTCAATTTGTGCCAATTGTTCTGGCACGGAAACCAGCTCTGTTCCTTTAATATACTGGGCGTATTTGTCTTGCATCTGATGGTAATATTCCTCATCCTTAACCGTCAATTTCCCTCTTTTCCACCCAGCGGTCGAGGGTTTAGGCGATGCTGCTTCTGCTAGTACTTGCGAAGGGGGATTATCCCGAGGCGGTAGAGCCCAATCCCCCTCCTTTCCTCCCACCGACGCCGTGGTGGGAGGAACGCTTTCCATCGGCCCATCTGTGGCCATTGCCACAAAGTGGCCGAACACCGGATCACTGCTTCCCGGTGTTTCGCGTTGTTAGACGCTACTTTTACGCTGGCCCGAGCTATAAACTCGGGCTGGAAAGCAGAAAATCCAAGATACAAAGAACTAACAGATATCACGGAGGAACAAATGTTATCCTTTGTTCTTGCAACCATAAACCACACAACAAAAAGCCGGGTGGGGTATGGGTTGGTATGTATTTATTCAGGTATGAAATACATGAATTATGGCACAAGGCCGAAAAATGGGGAGGGGGAACAAAACTTGGGATGGTCTTCAGTAACTATCTTATACCTAGCTAATCAGATTCACGACCCATACATACGTTACAATTTTCTCATTCACCATAAAAATTTGTCCATCAACACTCATACCTAACAAGCACCAAAATACCGCAAAATCATACCGGGGACCTAAAAAAACACCCCAAATGTACATAAAAATTTCTGATTTTTACAATATATACAATATCTTACAAAAATAATTTAAAACTTTATTCATGAAATGACATGATGGGAAGGGGGAATGAAGAAACAAAAAATCCCCAAAACAAAAAACAATTTCAAATGAATATATATACACAATGTTAGTAAGACCCAAACACACCCACATAATTAAAGAGGCCACTGTATTCTGCCTTAAAAAGACAAAATCAAGCAGCTCTCTTTCTAAGGGGAATGGATAAGCAGGGGGCAAAAATAAATTGGACTGGAGAATGTATAAGGCTGACCCAGCCGAGAGTGAAAACGGGACAAAATAATACTTGGACAATGGGAATCTCGAACTGGATCATAACAAAAGCAATGAAGCCGGGAACAGGCCAGGACAAACACATTCACTCACATTAACTAGGCACCAAAAAGACTTCTACCTTAACCACGGGCGGGGTTCCAAAGGAATCCACCCCGATGCAACTAGCAGATCTAAAAGAGAAAATCAAGGCTAGCCCCGGTCACGCGAACCAGGCTCGCCGCATATACCCACCTTTCGCTGAACTCTGTCGGGTGCAGCCGTTTTCGTTCAGTTCTAATCTTCATTTTGAGCTGGTGCTCAAAATATCGGATTAGATCCTGATCCGAAAGACGACCTCCCCGCAAGACTTCCTCCAGACGCGTCATCCAAATCACCATTCTAGCCGTGGCCAGTAGCGACAGAAACACCATCCGCTTCACTCCAGAGTACGGGGGCGACACATTGTCCACAGCGTATGCGCGATCAATGAGCACAAGCTCCCGCGGCGCGATACGAGCAGTCAACTCGCCGACACGCGCCCACAACGGGCGAACGCGCGAACAATGGAAGAAGGCGTGCGCAGACGTCTCCTTAATTCCAAGGACGCAACGTTCACAATCTGGCAAATCCGCCAGGCCCATTGCGAAACGCTTGTCGTTGAGAGACAAACCATTCCGAGCCAATCGCCAGGTCAGAGAAAACTCAGAGTTGTTGAGCCAATCCGCACCTGGCGCCCAAGACCAATGAGAGCGATACTCCTCTCCCGACATGCCGAGCTTACTCCACAGTTCATCCTTCACGGCGCCCTCCACTAATCCCCGATAGAAGATTCTCCTAGGCCGTGAAAGGTCACTGGACCATGGAATGGCCCGAAGGGCCGTCAGACATTCGAGCAGGAATTTCGGCCGCCCCCAAGGCCTATTGCTAGTCCTTAGGAGCGGGGGAGTGATAGTGAGGCTAGGGAACATGTCCCTCACTACCCCCGCAAGCAACCGATCTTCCTCCAACGCGCGCCTGAGGAATGCCAACCTCGAAGCGAGCACGTGGCTCCTCAAGTGTGGCATCCCCAGACCCCCTTGACACGGACGGAGGCAACAGACTCCTTTGTCGACCATGTGTTTGCGTCCTCTCCAAAGACAGGAGAATAGCAAACGCTCGAGCGCCTTCTCATGATCGTCACAAAGGGGAAGTACAGACAGCCGGTAAAGGATTCTGGGAAAGAGGTATGTATTACACACCTCCGCCAGACCCTTCACGGAGAGACTCCGTCGACGCCAAATCTCGACCGACGCGCCGACCTTTGCCTGTACTTCTGACCAGTTTTTCTCCAACTGTAAGTCCGGACCGAACCAAACTCCGAGGAGCTTGACCGGCCCGTCCGTCCAGTCGAAGGGCCCCGGGAGGGAAACACCCTTCCAGGCACCTAACCGCAAGCCGGACGACTTGTCGCGGTTAATTCTGGCCCCCGTTACCTGTTCGTACCGTTCAAGCGCCTTCTGTACCGCCCTTATGTCCCTGCGGGAGGACACAAAGGTCGTTACGTCATCGGCGTACGCGGAAACCCTGGCTCGAGCTCCACCAGGGACAGCAATTCCACGCAGGACCGGACTGCACGTCTCGTCCCTTAGCCGGCGAAGGAGAGGCTCCAACGCCAGGACGTAAAGGAGAGGCGACAGTGGACAACCCTGTCGGACCGACCTAGACAGCGCGAAAGTGCCCGACAGCTTCCCGTTCACCTGTACCACAGCCTTGGGGGAGCGATACAGAAGGCTAATCCAGCGGCTGAAGTCGGGTTTGAATCCGGCGGCCTGCAGGACAGCAGCCAGGTAGCCATGGTCAATCCTATCAAATGCCTTGGACTGATCCAAATTGATCAGCGCGGCCTCTTCGTCGTCTTCTACACCCTCTACGATCGTGCGAATCAAGTGCAGGTTGCTCTGAATTGTTCGTCTCTTCACAGAACAAGTCTGATCCGGTTCCAACAGAGACTCGGCAACTAGCTGCAAGCGATTCGTCAGGATCTTGGCCAAAATCTTTAACTCTGTGTTTAGCAGAGTTATGGGCCTGTAATCATCTAATCCCCGCCCAACCTTCTTGCCTTTTCCCAACAGCGTGATCACGCCCCTGGTGATCCGACCGGGGATGGACCCCTGCCGAAACCAGTGGTTGAACACGACAGTCAAGAGCGGGACAAAAAGGTGCGACATCCTCAAGTACAATTCATAGGGCAAACCATCCAAACCTGGCGACTTGCCACTGCCGGTCTTCTTCAAAGCCGCGTAGACTTCGTCCTCCGTAATCTCCCCTTCGCAGCTAGCCGCTTCAGCCGGCAAAAGCCGGGGAAAGTCAGCCAAATAGCTGCGAAACTCCTCGTCACGGAGACCAGGCTCCTTGGTAAACCGGTGTTCGAAATGCTGCCGGAACGCCTCGCACATGTCGTCAGTGGACCGAAGGAGATGCCCCTCCGGGTCGCGCACCACTCGAATGTACCGATCGCCGGCCCGACGAATTTCTTCCTTGCGCAGTTCTGCGCCCATGTTCACAGCTTCGGAAGACATCTTGCTTAACTTAGCTCTAATTACCTGGCCCATATAGCGCTCGCTAGACGTGCGCCTCAGGGCCTCCCTGGCTAAGGCTATCTCGAGGGGATCCCCACCAGCCTCCGCCCGGGCGAAATTAGCACTAAGTGTCTTTGCCTCCGCAGCCTTATCTAGTTTGAGCCGCTGGCTATATTTGGTGGCGAAAGACCTAATGGAGTCCTTAAGGTTAACCCACCACTTATTCCCAATGACTCGCCCAATTAACGCCCGCTGAACTAGTTTTGTCAGCTGGTCACGAAAGTCCCGCCTGTCCAGTAAGGACTGATTGAACTTCCAATAACCAGCCAACCTAGGCCTAAAGTCTAACACCACACGGGCACAAACGAGTTTGTGGTCCGTGTAGCCTAGCCAGTGGAACGTTGGACATTCTAAGAAGTCTATGTCGGCCACTCTCACTAACATCCTATCCAGGTACGCAGATACCCGGGTAGAAGGCCAATTAAGCGCCCACGTCCACATACTCCCATCCGGATGATCGACCCGGTATCTATCGACGAGACCAAATTCGTCGATCAGATCAACCAGGCTACGATCATCATTCCTCCCGCTAGCGCCCCTCCCTCTATCCCATTTGGGGGTTAGGATGGCATTCCAGTCCCCAACTAAGATTAGCCGTGTTGAATGCACCATAAAGGGCTCCAACAGCCGAAAGAAAGAGACACGCTCACCTTGCTTATTGGGCGCATAAACCACAATCAGCCGGAACAATTTGCTTTTCACTGCAATATCGGCCACGATCAGCCGGCCCTCGGCACCGACATGGACAAGGTCAACCTTCGCGTCCAGGGTACGCTTGACCAGCAAAGAAACACCTCTGGCTTGCCGGCTCCCATATGCTGAATAGACGACAAAGTCGTTAGACAGCACACAAGAGTCGACTTCGCAAACAAAGTGAGTCTCTTGGATCGCGGCCACATCCACGCCGAAGGACAAGAGGTCACGAAGCAGGCGAGCCGCCTTACCCCGATCCCTCAGGCCCTTCGCATTCAAGCTGGCTATCTTAATAGACATCTTTTAAACCTGAAAAAGAAAAAACAAAGAACATGCAACAAAGGCACTAGTCACATACGGGGAAAAAATCTCTGGTGGATGGGACCCCGACGGACTGTCCTAGGGACCCTGTACCTATATCGGACGTAATCCGTCCGTCTAGGACAATACCGCCGACGTCCGTGGGGTAGGTTAGCTTTACCACCCTATATAAGCAGGGGTGGAGGATAACCGGGAACCTCCCCGAACAATTTTTGCCCATTTTTTTAAGTTCAGGCGTGTTCATTGTTGCCATCCTTAATTTAGGGTAGTACTTCTTGGCATCTTCTATGTGGTCCCAGACCCTCAGGTTACCCCCGGTATTTCTTACGAGGGTAATGACTCCTGGGGCCTGGGGAAAGTTTGTTGGGTCTTCCGTGGACATTCCTTTTACTGCAGTCAGTTTGAGGAGTGGCTTCAGCAGTTTTCGCCTCTGCGAAGACCACTCCTCCACAATGTCCTCATCTACTTTACACAAAGCGTCGCCTTGGGGGAGGGCTTTCTTCTTTTTTGCCCGTGAGGGAGTGGGAATAGGAGAAGGGGAGGGAGTGGGTGTTGCAGAAGTCTGTTTTTTCAAGGGGATCAAATTGAAGGTTGGGGACTGGGAAGCTTTGCGCGGGGAAGATGGTAGGCTTCTTGCCTTGTCAGCATATGTGTGTCTGACCGGGGAAACCGGCAATGATGCACACTTGTCCGCATGTATGCTTCTTTCCGAGCTCCTGCCCCTTCTTCTGCTTTTTAGCTTGTCCTGCTGCTCCTCTTCTTCCTCTCTCCCGCGCTTCAAAGACGACGCTCTCCCTACCTCCATCGGTTCGTCCTTTTTGGGGGAGGAAACCCTTTCCCTCTCCTGTTTGGCGGGCGTATTTTTTGATGTAGTCTCCTTTTGTTTTGGGGGTGATTTGACAGGCGGTGGCACCTTCGCCGGCCCCTTGGCCGGAGAAGGCGTTTTTGCCTTTTTCCTCGCCACCACCTGCCAATCGCCCTCCTTGCTGGCTGCTGGTACTGGTGTAGGAGAGGCTGTCTTAACTACTTCCTTTGCTGGCTGCTGCTGCTTGGCTGGTTGGGCCTTTGTGGGGGGGATTCTTAGACGGACAGATCTTTGCGACATGCTCCGCCGCCCCACAGACCCAACAGCAAGGCTTTCTGCCTTCTACGATTATAAAAATCGAACGACCCCTGCAGGTGAGGATGTTGGGAATTTTAGCGATGTTGTCCTTATTCAGGGTCACCTGCAGGGTCATGTCGCCCGTGAGAAAACCGGCCTTGGACCGCAGCGAGGAGACTTCGGCCACTCTTCCATATTGCACGAAGAAGGCGCCAACATGATCCTCGGCAATGTCCATGGGGACGCCATGCAGGGTGACCTTAACTTTTCTAGTACCCATGTACTCCGTATTGATCAGGAGAGTTTTGGTCTCCAAGACCACACCAATTAGGTTTCTAGCTTCTTGTACGGAGCCAAGCAGGACGTCCCACATGGCATTGCCTCTCCTCGCCACGGCCAACGCTCTAATTTTTAGGGCTTGTAGCCCCTCCTCGAGTGTATCCCGAGGGACGCCGACCAACTTCTTTGTCTTCGGGTCCTTAGTGTACAAGGTGATGACTCTCGCCTCTATTTGAGCCAACTGCTCCGGCACCGAGACGAGCTCTGTTCCTTTGATGTACTCTGCATAGTCCTTAGCAATCTTCTCGTAATAATCCTCCCCTTTTAGCGACATTTTTTTGCCTCCCTTCCACCCAGAGGTCGAAGGTAAGGGGGATGCTGGAGCTGCTGCTGGTATCACTGCTGGTACTGTAGAAGGGGGATTATCCCGAGGCGGTAGAGCCCAATCCCCCTCCTTTCCTCCCACCGACGCCGTGGTGGGAGGAACGCTTTCCATCGGCCCATCTGTGGCCATTGCCACAAAGTGGCCGAACACCGGATCACTGCTTCCCGGTGTTTCGCGTTGTTAGACGCTACTTTTACGCTGGCCCGAGCTATAAACTCGGGCTGGAAAGCAGTAAATCCAAGATACAGAGGACTAACAAATATCACGAAGGAACAAGTGTTATCCTTTGTTCTTTTACCCTAAACCACACAACAAAAAGCCGGGTGGGGTATGGGTTGGTACGTATTTATTTGCAATACATTACAAATTCTGGCACAAGGCCAACAAATGGGAGGGGGTACAAAAACTTGGGTTGGTCTTCCGTAACTATCTTATACCTAGCTAATCAGATTCACGACCCATACATACGTTACAATTTTCTCATTCACCATAAAAATTTGTCCATCAACACTCATACCTATCAAGCACCAAAATACCGCAAAATCATACCGGGGACCTAAAAAAACACCCCAAATGTACATAAAAATTTGTGTTTTTACAATATATACAATATCTTACAAAAATAAATTTAAAACTTTATTCATGAAATGACATGATGGGAAGGGGGAATGAAGAAACAAAAAATCCCCAAAACAAAAGACAATTTCAAATGAATATATATACACAATGTTAGTAAGACCCAACCACACCCACATAATTAAAGAGGCCACTGTATTCTGCCATAAAAAGACAAAATCAAGCAGCTCTCTTTCTAAGGGGAATGGAGAAGCAGGGGGCAAAAATAAATTGGACTGGAGAATGTATAAGGCTGACCCAGCCGAGAGTGAAAACGGGACAAAATAATACTTGGACAATGGGAGTCTCGAACTGGATCATAACAAAAGCAATGGAGCCGGGAACAGGCCAGGACAAACACATCCACTCACATTAACTAGGCACAAAAAGAACTTCTACCTTAACCACGGGCGGGGTTCCAAAGGAATCCACCCCGATGCAACTAGCAGATCTAAAAGAGAAAATCAAGGCTAGCCCCGGTCACGCGAACCAGGCTCGCCGCATATACCCACCTTTCGCTGAACTCTGTCGGGTGCAGCCGTTTTCGTTCAGTTCTAATCTTAATTTTGAGCTGGTGCTCAAAATATCGGATTAGATCCTGATCCGAAAGACGACCTCCCCGCAAGACTTCCTCCAGACGCGTCATCCAAATCACCATTCTAGCCGTGGCCAGTAGCGACAGAAACACCATCCGCTTCACTCCAGAGTACGGGGGCGACACATTGTCCACAGCGTATGCGCGATCAATGAGCACAAGCTCCCGCGGCGCGATACGAGCAGTCAACTCGCCGACACGCGCCCACAACGGGCGAACGCGCGAACAATGGAAGAAGGCGTGCGCAGACGTCTCCTTAATTCCAAGGACGCAACGTTCACAATCTGGCAAATCCGCCAGGCCCATTGCGAAACGCTTGTCATTGAGAGACAAACCATTCCGAGCCAATCGCCAGGTCAGAGAAAACTCAGAGTTGTTGAGCCAATCCGCACCTGGCGCCCAAGACCAATGAGAGCGATACTCCTCTCTCGACATGCCGAGCTTACTCCACAGTTCATCCTTCACGGCGCCCTCCACTAATCCCCGATAGAAGATTCTCCTAGGCCGTGAAAGGTCACTGGACCATGGAATGGCCCGAAGGGCCGTCAGACATTCGAGCAGGAATTTCGGCCGCCCCCAAGGCCTATTGCTAGTCCTTAGGAGCGGGGGAGTGACAGTGAGGCTAGGGAACATGTCCCTCACTACCCCCGCAAGCAACCGATCTTCCTCCAACGCGCGCCTGAGGAATGCCAACCTCGAAGCGAGCACGTGGCTCCTCAAGTGTGGCATCCCCAGACCCCCTTGACACGGACGGAGGCAACAGACTCCTTTGTCGACCATGTGTTTGCGTCCTCTCCAAAGACAGGAGAATAGCAAACGCTCGAGCGCCTTCTCATGATCGTCACAAAGGGGAAGTACAGACAGCCGGTAAAGGATTCTGGGAAAGAGGTATGTATCACACACCTCCGCCAGACCCTTCACGGAGAGACTCCGTCGACGCCAAATCTCGACCGACGCGCCGACCTTTGCCTGTACTTCTGACCAGTTTTTCTCCAACTGTAAGTCCGGACCGAACCAAACTCCGAGGAGCTTGACCGGCCCGTCCGTCCAGTCGAAGGGCCCCGGGAGGGAAACACCCTTCCAGGCACCTAACCGCAAGCCGGACGACTTGTCGCGGTTAATTCTGGCCCCCGTTACCTGTTCGTACCGTTCAAGCGCCTTCTGTACCGCCCTTATGTCCCTGCGGGAGGACACAAAGGTCGTTACGTCATCGGCGTACGCGGAAACCCTGGCTCGAGCTCCACCAGGGACAGCAATTCCACGCAGGACCGGACTGCACGTCTCGTCCCTTAGCCGGCGAAGGAGGGGCTCCAACGCCAGGACGTAAAGGAGAGGCGACAGTGGACAACCCTGACGGACCGACCTAGACAGCGCGAAAGCGCCCGACAGCTTCCCGTTCACCTGTACCACAGCCTTGGGGGAGCGATACAGAAGGCTAATCCAGCGGCTGAAGTCGGTTTTGAATCCGGCGGCCTGCAGGACAGCAGCCAGGTAGCCATGGTCAATCCTATCAAATGCCTTGGACTGATCCAAATTGATCAGCGCGGCCTCTTCGTCGTCTTCTACACCCTCTACGATCGTGCGAATCAAGTGCAGGTTGCTCTGAATTGTTCGTCCCTTCACAGAACAAGTCTGATCCGGTTCCAACAGAGACTCGGCAACTAGCTGCAAGCGATTCGTCAGGATCTTGGCCAAAATCTTTAACTCTGTGTTTAGCAGAGTTATGGGCCTGTAATCATCTAATCCCCGCCCAACCTTCTTGCCTTTTCCCAACAGCGTGATCACGCCCCTGGTGATCCGACCGGGGATGGACCCCTGCCGAAACCAGTGGTTGAACACGACAGTCAAGAGCGGGACAAAAAGGTGCGACATCCTCAAGTACAATTCATAGGGCAAACCATCCAAACCTGGCGACTTGCCACTGCCGGTCTTCTTCAAAGCCGCGTAGACTTCGTCCTCCGTAATCTCCCCTTCGCAGCTAGCCGCTTCAGCCGGCAAAAGCCGGGGAAAGTCAGCCAAATAGCTGCGAAACTCCTCGTCACGGAGACCAGGCTCCTTGGTAAACCGGTGTTCGAAATGCTGCCGGAACGCCTCGCACATGTCGTCAGTGGACCTAAGGAGATGTCCCTCCGGGTCGCGCACCTCTCGAATGTACCGATCGCCGGCCCGACGAATTTCTTCCTTGCGCAGTTCTGCGCCCATGTTCACAGCTTCGGAAGACATCTTGCTTAACTTAGCCCTAATTACCTGGCCCATATAGCGCTCGCTAGTCGTGCGCCTCAGGGCCTCCCTGGCTAAGGCTATCTCTAGGGGATCCCCACCAGCCTCCGCCCGGGCGAAATTAGCACTAAGTGTCTTTGCCTCCGCAGCCTTATCTAGTTTGAGCCGCTGGCTATATTTGGTGGCGAAAGACCTAATGGAGTCCTTAAGGTTAACCCACCACTTATTCCCAATGACTCGCCCAATTAACGCCCGCTGAACTAGTTTTGTCAGCTGGTCACGAAAGTCCCGCCTGTCCAGTAAGGACTGATTGAACTTCCAATAACCAGCCAACCTAGGCCTAAAGTCTAACACCACACGGGCACAAACGAGTTTGTGGTCCGTGTAGCCTAGCCAGTGGAACGTTGGACATTCTAAGAAGTCTATGTCGGCCACTCTCACTAACATCCTATCCAGGTACGCAGATACCCGGGTAGAAGGCCAATTAAGCGCCCACGTCCACATACTCCCATCCGGATGATCGACCCGGTATCTATCGACGAGACCAAATTCGTCGATCAGATCAACCAGGCTACGATCATCATTCCTCCCGCTAGCGCCCCTCCCTCTATCCCATTTGGGGGTTAGGATGGCATTCCAGTCCCCAACTAAGATTAGCCGTGTTGAATGCACCATAAAGGGCTCCAACAGCCGAAAGAAAGAGACACGCTCACCTTGCTTATTGGGCGCATAAACCACAATCAGCCGGAACAATTTGCTTTTCACTGCAATATCGGCCACGATCAGCCGGCCCTCGGCACCGACATGGACAAGGTCAACCTTCGCGTCCAGGGTACGCTTGACCAGCAAAGAAACACCTCTGGCTTGCCGGCTCCCATATGCTGAATAGACGACAAAGTCGTTAGACAGCACACAAGAGTCGACTTCGCAAACAAAGTGAGTCTCTTGGATCGCGGCCACATCCACGCCGAAGGACAAGAGGTCACGAAGCAGGCGAGCCGCCTTACCCCGATCCCTCAGGCCCTTCGCATTCAAGCTGGCTATCTTAATAGACATCTTTTAGTTCTGAAAAAGAAAAAACAAAGAAACATGCAACAAGGCTCTAGTCGCATACGGGGTAGAAATCTCGGGCAGAGGGGACCCCGACGGACTGTCCTAGGGACCCTGTACCAATGTCGGACGTAATCCGTCCGTCTAGGACAATCCCGCCGACGTCGGTGGGATATGTTAGTTTTACCACCCTATATAAACTGGGGTGGAGTAAAACGGGGAACCTCCCCGAACAATTTTGCGACATTTTTCTTAGTTCCGGCGTGTTTTCCGCCACCATCCTTATTTTAGGATATAACCTTCTGACCTCTTCTATGTGGTCCCAGACCCGCAGGTTCCCCCCGGTATTTCTTACCAGGGTGATGACACCTGGGGCCTGGGAAAAGTTTGTAGGATCTTCAGTGGAAAGATTGTTGACTGAAGTCAGTTTTAGGAGCGGCTTCAGCAACTTTCGCCTTTGCGAGGACCACTCCGCCACCAAATTTTCGTCGACTTTCATTAGAGCTGCGCCTCTCGGGAGGCCTTTCTTCTTTTCGCCTGACTGGGAGTCTGGCTGGGAGTGGGAATAGGAGAAGGGGAGGGAGTGGGAGTTGCCGAAATGTTCTTTTCCAGGGGGGTCAGATTGAAGGTAGGGGACTGGGAAGCTTTCCGCGGGGAAGAGGGAAGGCTCCTCGCCTTTTCTGCATAAGTGCATCTAACTGGGGACACCGGTAAAGAAGTGCATCGGTCGCCCAGCTTCCTCCTCTCAGAGCTCCTGCTCCTCCTTCTACTCTTGAGTTTGTCCTGTTGTTCCTCCTCTTCCTCTCTCCCGCGCTTCAGGGACGAC
This sequence comes from Ascarosepion bandense, assembly GCA_037127315.1. Classification (NCBI taxonomy): domain Eukaryota; kingdom Metazoa; phylum Mollusca; class Cephalopoda; order Sepiida; family Sepiidae; genus Ascarosepion; species Ascarosepion bandense. The sequence continues at coordinate 2,935 of JBBBDQ010001944.1, read as the reverse complement.
GCTCTTCCTACTTCCATAGGCTCTTCCGCAACCTTTTTGGGGAAGGAACCCTTTTCCTTGCCCTGTTTGGACGGTGAATTTTGCGGAGTAGGGTCCTTCTGTTTGGCAGGCGCCTTAACAGGAGTCGGCACCTTCACCGGCACCTTCGCCGGCGAAGGCGTTTTTGCCTTTTTTCGCGCCACCACCTGCCAATCACCCTCCTTGTTGGCTGCCGGTACTGGTGCTGGTGGAGCTTGTTTGGTAGTTTCCTTTGCAGGCTGCTGCTGCTGTTTGACTGGTTGGGCCTTTGGGGGCGGGTTTTTGGTCGGACACGCCTTTGCGACGTGTTCCGCCGCCCCACAGACCCAACAGCAAGGCTTTCTGCCCTCCACGACCACAAAAATATTTCGATCCCTGCAGGTGAGAATGTTGGGGATTTTCGCAATGTTTTCCCCAGATAGGGTCACCTGCAGGACCATATCTCCTGTATAGAAGCCTGCCTTGGACCGCAGCGAGGAGACGTCGGCCACCTTTCCGTAACTTGCAAAAAAGGCGCCGACGTGGTCCTCGGCAATGTCCAAGGGGACGCCATGCAAGGTAATCTTGACTCTCCTTGCTCCCATATATTCCGTCTGGAATTGGAGTGTTTTTGTCTCCAATACCACGCCAATTAGGCGCTTGGCCTCTTCAACTGAGCCAAGCAGGACGTCCCACTTGGCATTGCCTCTCCTCGCTACGGCCTTTGCATTAATCTGAAGAGCCCGAATTGCCTCTTCAAAGGATTCCCTTGTGATGCCCACAAACTTATGGGTCTTAAGTTCCTTGGTTCTTAGTGTGATTATTCTGGCCTCAATTTGTGCCAATTGTTCTGGCACGGAAACCAGCTCTGTTCCTTTAATATACTGGGCGTATTTGTCTTGCATCTGATGGTAATATTCCTCATCCTTAACCGTCAATTTCCCTCTTTTCCACCCAGCGGTCGAGGGTTTAGGCGATGCTGCTTCTGCTAGTACTTGCGAAGGGGGATTATCCCGAGGCGGTAGAGCCCAATCCCCCTCCTTTCCTCCCACCGACGCCGTGGTGGGAGGAACGCTTTCCATCGGCCCATCTGTGGCCATTGCCACAAAGTGGCCGAACACCGGATCACTGCTTCCCGGTGTTTCGCGTTGTTAGACGCTACTTTTACGCTGGCCCGAGCTATAAACTCGGGCTGGAAAGCAGAAAATCCAAGATACAAAGAACTAACAGATATCACGGAGGAACAAATGTTATCCTTTGTTCTTGCAACCATAAACCACACAACAAAAAGCCGGGTGGGGTATGGGTTGGTAATTATTTATTCAGCATAAATACATGAATTCTGGCACAAGGCCAACAAATGGGAGGGGGAACAAAAACTTGGGTTGGTCTTCCGTAACTATCTTATACCTAGCTAATCAGATTCACGACCCATACATACGTTACAATTTTCACAGTCACCATAAAAATTTGTCCATCAACACTCATACCTATCAAGCACCAAAATACCGCAAAATCATACCAGGGACCTAAAAACACCCCAAATGTACATAAAAATTTGTGTATTTACAATATTTACAATAGTGTACAAAAATAAATTTAAAACTTTATTCATGAAATGACATGATGGGGAGGGGGAATGAAGAAACAAAAAACCCCAAAACAAAAAACAATTTCAAATGAATATATATACATGGGTTAGTAAGACCCAAACACACCCACATAATTAAAGAGGCCACTGTATTCTGCCTTAAAAGACAAAATCAAGCAGCTCTCTTTCTAAGGGGAATGGATAAGCAGGGGGCAAAAATAAATTGGACTGGAGAATGTATAAGGCTGACCCAGCCGAGAGTGAAAACGGGACAAAATAATACTTGGACAATGGGAATCTCGAACTGGATCATAACAAAAGCAATGGAGCCGGGAACAGGCCAGGACAAACACATTCACTCACATTAACTAGGCACAAAAAGAACTTCTACCTTAACCACGGGAGGGGTTCCAAAGGAATCCACCCCGATGCAACTAGCAGATCTAAAAGAGAAAATCAAGGCTAGCCCCGGTCACGCGAACCAGGCTCGCCGCATATACCCACCTTTCGCTGAACTCTGTCGGGTGCAGCCGTTTTCGTTCAGTTCTAATCTTAATTTTGAGCTGGTGCTCAAAATATCGGATTAGATCCTGATCCGAAAGACGACCGCCCCGCAAGACTTCCTCCAGACGCGTCATCCAAATCACCATTCTAGCCGTGGCCAGTAGCGACAGAAACACCATCCGCTTCACTCCAGAGTACGGGGGCGACACATTGTCCACAGCGTATGCGCGATCAATGAGCACAAGCTCCCGCGGCGCGATACGAGCAGTCAACTCGCCAACACGCGCCCACAACGGGCGAACGCGCGAACAATGGAAGAAGGCGTGCGCAGACGTCTCCTTAATTCCAAGGACGCAACGTTCACAATCTGGCAAATCCGCCAGGCCCATTGCGAAACGCTTGTCGTTGAGAGACAAACCATTCCGAGCCAATCGCCAGGTCAGAGAAAACTCAGAGTTGTTGAGCCAATCCGCACCTGGCGCCCAAGACCAATGAGAGCGATACTCCTCTCCCGACATGCCGAGCTTACTCCACAGTTCATCCTTCACGGCGCCCTCCACTAATCCCCGATAGAAGATTCTCCTAGGCCGTGAAAGGTCACTGGACCATGGAATGGCCCGAAGGGCCGTCAGACATTCGAGCAGGAATTTCGGCCGCCCCCAAGGCCTATTGCTAGTCCTTAGGAGCGGGGGAGTGATAGTGAGGCTAGGGAACATGTCCCTCACTACCCCCGCAAGCAACCGATCTTCCTCCAACGCGCGCCTGAGGAATGCCAACCTCGAAGCGAGCACGTGGCTCCTCAAGTGTGGCATCCCCAGACCCCCTTGACACGGACGGAGGCAA